>JAVTVY010015637.1:0-61627 GCA_036873755.1 Hanleya hanleyi
CAATCCATTTCACAAGTACACGGCATATCGCCGCGATAACAAGTGAATTTTGGATTATATATTCCAAGATACAATGTTTCGACTAATAATCTCAGTCATCTTCAGGGATAAATTATAATTTAATAATTATAATTTATCCCTGAAGATGACTGAGATTATCAGGTAGAAATTTTGGCGAAATGTTTTTGGACAGATTTCTTTCACGTGTCTTCTTCGCCGATCTTCATCAGCAAACGAAACAGGAACTAGTACTGACAGTTTTGCACAAAATTCTTATAACATATCTGATTATGGTTGCAACGAATCAAAACCTAGCGTGTTTTTCTTTTACTGGTATGGATGGGAAAGAGATACGATATCCTGATCACGCCGCAGGATAAACTTTCTTCCCAAACCTGAATTTTCGTGAGTACAAGTAATCGTACATTTGACTTGACGAACGGTACATATTGGCTTCGCTCACCTGTTATTGAACCAATCAGCACTCTTAGCACACAACATACAAATTCGATAGAACTGTAAACAAGCTCGGCTCGTTTTCTAGATTCATGGTTTCTCTTTTCCATCTTAGCTAGGATTCATAGCGTCTCCCTTCCCTCAACGCTATGCCGACGGCAAATACATTTCCCTGGTGGTAACTCGAACATCTCCATGGCGCACTTATTATTACCTTTGCGCCCTATTGGACCTTCATTAACCCAGAAAATGGGCCGCCATGAATAAAAATACAGAAATGGCAGCATGGCCCTTCCTCAGTCATATATTAATTACAGACGTTAAAATTATCCCTATGGAGCCTCAAAATCACCTGAAATCGAGGGTCAAGTAGATGAGCATTTCCGTCATAATAGACCCCGTGTGTACAGGGGATGAGGATCACAACATCGATTATGGTATTTTTTACCTCCGTCGATCAGACGGAGGTCTAGGAGCGCAACGTGAAATCTCCCGCCAAATAATTGTCATATGGGGAACCCACGACTCATAGTATTTCCAATAGGGATCGTCATGGTTCCCGACGAAATCTTGAATCTTTCTTTGGACACAAATGATTGCTTACGTCACAAAAGGTGTGTATCCTTTGCAGCGCTTCCACCGGGTCTCTTTATTCGAGGGTACTAAATTCGCGCGTGTACAGTATAGCTTCGCGCTGGTACAGATTGCCGGTTTTCGACGAAGACAAACCTGCGCTTTCATAAAGAGTAAATTTTCACGAAAGAAAAACTCGCATTCCAGATAGTATAATTGGAAACTTCCTCGAGAATCTCTGAATCGGCAAAAAGATAAAGGACGAGTGTCATTCACCAGGATGCGAGTCGGAAGTGAAAAGTCAAATTCAAAGTCAGAGGTCAAAAACGTAAAACTCCGAAGAACTCTCTCGGCTTTTTCTTTTCTTTTTTTTTAGTTGGGGCGGGGGGGGGGGGGAGGGTTGGGGAGATAGCGACTGAAAAATATATCTTCCCATGCTTCAATCGTTATCTGTGAATCCGATCAACAACCTAGCCGGATAATCTGTCAAAAATTATCCGTCGTCTGGGTAAGGTTGAAGGGTCATCGGAAGCTCGAACTGTGATACAGGCAAAAACTGTTGTTGTTGTAGTCTGGAAAAATAACTCTGCCTCACGAGGCGCTCTCTCGGCTTTTTCTTTTCCTTTTGTTTGAAGATTGGGGGGGGGGGAGATAGCGACTGAAAATATATATCTTCCCATGATACTTCAATCGTGCGCTCATGAATTCCACGGAAAAGCGGACATTGCTAAACAGCCCTTTTCGCATAAAATTCACTCCACATTCTGTCGTAGCCCCTATATTAGCATGCTGTTTGTTCTATTCGCTTCCTATGATCCCCGGGAACAAGCCAATAATAGAGAAGATGTGTTTTAATAGCGAAATATTTTTCCCGCAATTTTTTAACATGAAGAACTCGGGAAATTCTAAATTGTCAAAAGAAGAAAAATTGCACTTTACTGAAAACTATACTATTTTGAAACATCTGCAGAAAAGATATGCATGTGGCGGGAGCTGTATACCTTAGTAAAAATAAGAGGTCAGAGTTTTAATTTTCTAAGTAGAAGAGATAAATTCACTCTAGGAATATTTTTTTGAAGAAAATGTGTAATTAATAAAGCACTTTTACCGATAAGATTTAAAAAGCGCACTCGTGATTCCATCACGATTTTTTGTCGATTCCGTCACGGACTAGATTTAACCCCTGGGATGATCCAGTCGCGTTTTTCTCACGATGAAAAAAATCTTATCATCCTTGGGTACTGTATGTTAGTAAGAGATGTCATAAGAATAGTCAGATTGAAACAGAGCAGCAAAAAAATAGACAAGCAACACTAGTCAAGAGTCATGTCCGTTTCAGGTGATTCCGTCACGAACATTTCGAAGCATGATTTATTGAAAATGCTGGATCATCTGTAGATTTTTCATGGATCCGTGAACAGATGTCATATAGAATAGCAAACTAAACTTGAAACTACATGGGTATGACCACGGAACTTCCGAGTACATGACTTTGAATAAAGAAAAAGTCTTCCCAACGGTGAATCCGTCACGGTGGAATTCATGATCTGTGAATCCGATCAACAACCTAGCCGGACAATCTGTCAAAAATTATCCGTCGTCTGGGTAAGGTTGAAGGGTAATCGGAAGCTCGGACTGTGATACAGGCAAAAACTTTTGTTGTTGTAGTCTAGAAAAATAACTGGCATGCACTCTATGGAGAAGGGCCTCGTGAGGCACAAAGTGCAATTTTTTGTTGTTGTTTATCTGCAAATCCGCTCAACTCGATGGGTATCTTTCACTTGTTCTCACAGTTGCCTGGCCTGTGTGATATTGGGTGGTCGAAGTCTACGTATAGTTTTTTTCAATAAATTATGGAAATTAATATAAACATATATTTTTTTAAATAGATTTTTTTATAAGTGTATTTCTCTCATCTTTGGCTGAATTAAAGTCATTCTTTAAAATGTGAAGCCGAGTTAATACAGTTTTTAATTATCTACCAAACCCTGTCCTCTATGACATAGAATAAAAGAGAAGTTGGGAATAGAACCGCTCAACACAGTCATTTCTAAACATCAAGTTGTACATAAGTATTTTTACTTACTCTGTACAAGCTGAGGGCATTTTTGTGGCTTTTGAAAATTTTGAGATTTTTGCGAGTCTGTCCATATTTAACTAAGCGACGTCCAAGCGAGCTAATGTACGCGCGTTATATTCATATCAAGTATGGTGCGGCTTGTGTTCAATGAGGCTTGGAATGTTTATACAATTAATTTTCTTCTCACTGTTACACAATAAATATTTGCTGCGTGGAATCCAGTCATTTGTTCCATAGGGGCAATATTCTCATCAGCCATCACCATTCAATGTGAATGTGATACATGTACAAGTCCATGGTCATTGATACAGTAAGGTGAAGGCGAAGGTGACCTGTAACACCAGTATACAAAATTATACCAAGCGCATTGAATCCTCATCATATGATGTTGAGACAGATCAGAACGAAGTGTCGGTAAAATGAGGTGTGTTTTGAAGAGCATTCTCTCATCAATGATGATGCTATACTGTAAACATACAAAATATGAAGTGTTGCTGTGTTGGGCCTATAGCACAAAATCACAAGCAAGTTGGTACAACTAGGCACACAGGGTCTCATTTCTGTCGCTAACGTGTTGATTTGGGTGGGGGGATCCTCTCATGGGGAGGTGTGGGTGGGATGGGGCCTAATGTCTCAAGCACTTTTCCAGGTTTTCCATCAATATACTCTATTCCATACCCCAATATTTCAAGCACGTCAAATGAAACAAAAATTATTTGCTGGGAATGTGACTTTCACGTCCCTGTCTGGACATGCTAGTGAGGAACCCTCAATCCCAGATTAATTACCATTGATGAAGCTAACGTCCAACAAATGCAAAATTGAGCTTGGCATCCGGCCGTATGTTATTCAGTGATGTATTACGCTACGGACCCTGTTGCCTCGACGGAGGTCTTTGCGCTCATCCAGCGCTTGTTATTCATGGTGGCCCATTTTCTCAAGTTAATGAAGGTCCAATAGGGCGCAAAGGTAATAATAAGTGCGCCATGGAGATGTTCGAGTTACCATCAGGGAAATGTATTTGTCGTCGGCATAATGTTGAGGGAAGGGAGACGCTATGAATCTTAGCTATTTCCATCTATGCATATGAATTTAAAAAAAACAATTCAACGTTTCTGTGAAGCCGTGATTATAAGCATTAAGAATAACATTGTAACATTATCACGTCATCTTGTTTTATAGCCAGGAAATGTTAGAAAAGTGATCGTTGAATATGAGAATGGTGAAATTTCTGCAGATTTTCTTGTCAGAATAGTTTTAGTGGATTCATTTTCCCACCGATTAATTAAGTATGGAAATTATAAAAATGTGGATACAATGTGAATACCTGTCTTACAGAAAAGCATATTTTTGGATGCACATCCTACTCACAAAAATCCGCTATATTGCGGTTACGCCACGAGAACTCCCGAATCAACCCAAATCATTGTAAATTTTCAATTTTTACCTAGACCAAAGAGAGGTTTATTTGCTACAAAGTTAATAATTCAATGCTTAAAATATGTGCCGACATTTGTACAACAAAATCCCATATAAAATCGGAATCAAATTGTCATAGATCGGGAGATTTTGTGTGCTCAAATCACCATATGCGTGAAAACGGAACTCAAACTGGGTCTGCAAATCATTGTAAATATGCAACAAGACCAAAAACAATTTTATATAGGCACTAATTTAATTATTTAAATGCGTAAAATATGCGCCGACATGTGTATAACAGAATAGCATATAAATCGGAGTCAAATTGTCATAGATTGGGAGCCATTGCCTGCTCAAATCACCATATGCGTGAATAGAAAACTCAAAATTGATCCCCGATTAACTGTAAATTTCATTATATTTGACAAAGCAAAAGACTAGATTATATGGATGAAAAGTTAATTGTAGATTGCTCAAAACGAATACCGTCAGGAGTACAATACAATCCCATATCAAGTCGGTGTTAACTAGTCATAGGTTACGAGCCTCTGCGTGCACAATTTATCCACCGTTCACAAATTTTCATTTCTTTTTTTCACGGTCGCCATCTTGGTTTCCCGCTAGGAATAGAAGAACTATAAAATACCGACTAAAACATACTAAATGTTAATAAAGACAGCACAAATAGATAAATTGGAACTGTTGGGTTTCGTCGAAAAATGCTTTTGATAACGGTTTTAAAGCAAAATGTGAGGCGAGGCAGGTCGTTCTGTTGTTGTGAGTTATGCGAGAGGGACAAAATTAGCAGACGAATTCACGTGGTGCTCTCGCACTGTACGTGCGAGTATGAGATTTCGCCTCGGCGCGGCGGGTGAACATTGGATCTACTAACCCCTCATCCTTGTCCCATACTCTATCCCTGGTAGAGGGAGAATATGGGTGATACAATAGAAACCACTGAACCAATCATTATTGTCGACAATCGTTTTTTAGTCCAACAAAAGCAAGTAACACACCTGCATTTGCTTTAAAGTTAGTTCTTTGATTACCCCATATAGATTCGCTGTTTCATGTAGAACGAAAACGAAAAACGCTACAAGGTAATGCACGTACAAATGCGTGTACGGAGATTATACACTGGGATCAGCTAGGATGGTAGGGTTATCACTGGAGTTTGTATATATGTACTGGTATCAAGATATTATTATCTCTATTCAGTCGTGTGCTCATACTTTAAGATCCAATTACCATGTTCACGTGTCTTCATGTATCTGATGTTATTATTTGTTCAGATTTGGGTGATGTAACACTGACCCCGACTTACACAGTGGTAGAGAATGATAGCATCACTCCCAGTTGTAGAGCTGATGGGAATCCTACACCTACAATCCAATGGAAAAGATCAGGTCAACCTGTCAGCACATCAGCAGATTACTTGTTGGAGAATGTACAGAGATCAGACAAAGGTGTATACACGTGTGAGGCCAGCAGTATCAGTGAGAGTAGTAAACAAGGGACGACCAACGTTATTGTGCTCTGTAAGTTTTTCAGATCTAGAGTTTTTGTTATCAGATAACAGAGAATACGATCTAATGAATCCACGAAAGATTTCATCGCCTCCGGGCTTACCTCATCAACTCTCAATCACATCTGTTTAAACAATATACCGTACTGGTCGTGTACTAGTGTTATATTCCGCACAAGTGTGCAAACATCCATAACGGTAATATTCCACTTTTGGATATATTCACTCCAAAACATTACTGTAAAACATGTTTCTTTCGCGTGCAGGAAACTTTCGCGATTTTCGCGATTAGAATAAATCGCGAAAGTTTCATGCACGCGAAAGAAACATGTTCATATGACAAGGGCGAAGACAAGAACGCAACAACAACAACGACAGAGAAAGGACATGAGATCAATTGTTTTCGACATTAGCACAGCGGAGTTCAAATGACAACTACCTGCATGGCATCTCGCGATATGGGGTTTGCTTACCTACGGGAATTCCTTTTAAGGCTGAAACAGCTGGATTGAAATAATCTGCCCCCAACAGTCCGGAAACCTCTGTTTGAATACCATTCTTCATACATTTAACGCCGCCTTTTGTTAGACTCGTGTTGGTACTGTGAAACGACAACACTGCGCGCACCTACATGTGAATACACATGGCTTTGGCGATTTTGCTGCCTCCGGTATGTCCCATTTGTATTACTATGATATATTTGAAAATTATTTTTTTCTGGCACAGAGAGAATCGCGAAAGTTTCATGTCGCGAATTTTTTAAAATTGAAAAATCGCAAAAGTTTCATGTCGCGAAAGTTTCATGTTTTACAGTATTTTCCGCCTGGATGCAGGGCTATGCCACCTTGGTCTTCATTAAGTGCTGAATGGAATATTAAGGATGACTCTAACGTATGTGGATACTATTAGTTACACGGTTTATCAGTGACCCAATATAAATTTTACTGACCCCTTATATTTCTGTATTGGGTCACTGACAAACCGTGTAACGAATTTATCCCGCCGAAGACCCTTTCTGAACACGCTAATGTCCATAGCCTAGGCAAACTCTGAGATAAAGGATTTCTTGTGAACATCTTTGGCCCTAGGGGCCTATGTTGTTGTTACTCACGAAAAAAACAAAAAACACCGTATGTGAAGTCACACATTTGCAATATTCATTGGCGTTGATCATCGCTGATTACAATGGAATACGAGCTGTTCACATTATGTATGCTATCTAATTTAGAAGTACAGCTGCTGAAGCTCACTTTTATTACAAATAGTTGTTGTTAAAATGAAGCCCGAGGAGTGATCGACGCGAATGCTTTGAGACAGGAGCTACAGTAAAGGGAGATAACCTAGTAACCCACCCTGAATTACAATCGACGGCGGTGGATGGAAAAATATCGGGCGACCATGTGATCGTGATCGCTCGTTTTCATTGGACGATTTTTGTCTGAAGCGGGATAATAAATGTTATCGTTACGTATATTACCTTTCTATGAGATGATCCTGTTCAGGTATCGAGTAGATGAGTTGAATTGTTGAGGAAACTAAATAAACTAAGTAACTAAGTAAATCCATCCAACATATAAGTAGTTAATGCTTCCTCATTTTTTCACCAGCCATTTGATTTTTACTTCTATGTGTTATGGGTAATCATCAAGCCATAAGGTCAAAATTGTATCACAAGAGACAGACCTGTCAGAATGTTAGGGGTCTGTTGTTGATCTAGTCTGTTATTATACTGAGATTCAGCTAGAGGGATCAATGTAATTTTTCATCTCATCGGATGGGATCCGGAAACCATCAACAGGAAATGGTTGCTTTAATACCTGTCAGTAGATATGATAAAGAGTTTCGATAGATTATGTTTAGCACAAGTGATGCAGGATAGATTGATATCAAACTAACGTTAAGAAGGAATGTCAAAAAAGCAAAATGTATCTACAGTAATAAAACTGTCAAATCCAAGTACATGTGAAACCTAACATCTAACGAAATAGTATATACAATATCTAGTATGATTCCACATTTCTACTGAGGCACTTAATTGATAACATCCGAGATTCCATTTCACAGAGCAGGGCCTTCAAATCCACATGAACATCTACAATAAAATCTCAGTTGAGAAACAAATAATCACAGGGATCACTTTTGCTTCCTGTGATATTTTTTTATAAATTTGCAGTCAGTACATTTGTCTGTGAGCGCATATGATTTCTTGACAGTAGGCCGGCATCTTTGTGCAGCACCCTTTCAACCCTACCTGGCCTGGGCGATTTGGGGTGTATCGCAGCTGGTGGGGAGGGGGCGAAAAGTGCCCCCCTATATATTTTCTCTACCACCAAGGCTAGAGCGCTGAAACTTACCACACAGTATCTTGGGTTCAAGCTCTACCGGAAAATGCAAAATCCAAGATGGCCGCCATGATGACGTCACAGTGACGTAATATTCTCGGAAGCCATTTTTCGGCCTTTTTGGTGTCGATTTTTCGAAATTTTCATTTTTCAGATTTTTCTCTCGAAAAAAATCTAATAAAATAGAGAATAATTAGTTTTGCATAAATAAAATACTTTTAAGGCCTTTTAGGCAAGGAAAATGTGAAGAATTGAGCGAAAAGATTGAAAAACACGACTTTCGCGGATACCACATGGCCGCCATTTTGAATTTACCCATGATCCTCTGCCCGGGGGTTATTGAAAATAGGCTCAAAATGACCACAATCAGATAAGCTTAAAAGTCAGTAAGTTTCAGCCTCCTCGGTTTTGTCGTTTCGGAGAAGCAGAGAAAAGTTCACTAGGGGGGCACTTCCCCCCCCCCCCCAGGCCAGGTAGGGTTAATGTGGCTTTCAATCAAGGTGATACAGTTCATGTAGTGAGATGTGAGCATTTGTGAATTGTATGCACCTTCCAGAGTGGTGTGTCCGCTGTTTGTGGACGCGATTTCTGAATAACAAAGAGGGATAGAGACTGAATGTTTGATACAATGCTGCCTGATGCTTGCCTCTAGGTCAAGTTCATTTCGGGTGGAACCTGTCCTCGATTCAAAGGTCACACAGGTAAATGAGAACAAACGTTTTATGTAAGTGTGTGAGAGTTTGTGTATGAGGAATTCCACCGTTTGTTTTGTATGTCTCAGCATCAGTATGATTCGTGACCAATTTTTCAGGAATAAATTGTAATGGATGGGCTCTGGGGACCCTATAAACAATTTGGGCAATTTCCGCAAAAGGGCAAAATCCAAAATGGCCGCCAAAAATGTAATAAATTTCATATCTCCGTTCACAATTTATGTATTTGACCTCGAAATGAGGGATTATGAATCAAATATCATTCCATACAACCACAAGAATTTTGGCGGGGTCAAAATGCCACGTAAAATGTGAATTCAAGATGGCCACCATCCATATAGTATATAGAGTGGATTTTGGTTAGCAGGTAGAGGCTTAAATGAAGAGATGCATTGTGCGGATAGTTCCGGTCATTTGACTTTGGGACTGATCTGGAGATGTGGATGTCCGTGTGTACTGAAATTGATGTCACTCCACGCATGGGCATTTGGATAGTAGTACATAAACAACATATACCTTAGGATTGAAGGTATAAAAATGAGGCGTGAAGTAGAGGTGAGGTGAGATGAAAGTACTTTGAGGGAGGGGTCTGGTCAAGTTAATTCAGCACAGGTCGGAACATGTTATGTAGTTTTCCTTGTATAGCGGCATTGATGTCAAAGCGCAGATGCGCGCTAGGATTTTAGTATATAAACGACAGATACGAGTGTATTTGGAGGAATGCTGTGGTGAGTTATCACCGGTTATGTGTTAGTCTACGGCTGAACTTGTATGTGTCCGGGGAAATTTGGGGTCTCCATTAGAGATTGTGTCGAAAGTGATGTCATCAGTAGTATAGAGAGGACATTTTCGGCATGACATGTGTGCTTTGTTGGTAATTAAGTGGTGTAAATATGTGAGAATTGAACTTCGACATTGGGTGAAATACTTAATTACCGTACCGTAGTTTATGTGTACAGCAAATCAAAAAGGTTTGACGTACTACTCACATGACCTGGAGTGACACATTCAGTAGTATAGAAACGACATTTTCGATGTTGACTCTGGTGAATGTGGTACGGTTAATGTGAGTCTGGACTTGTCTGCAATATCCTTTCCATGTAACCCTGACGTCATCACACATATGTACATTTAGGATGCAGCATAGAAAGCATATTAGAGGTAGGAGTCGGTGTACATTAGAGCTGTGTGGATTAACTCTTAACGACCGGGTGGGGCCCGTAGGTCTCGTTTTATGTTGGCCTGTGACGTTGTTGTACTGCAATCCATATCCCATAACCAGGTATGGGATATGGATGTACCCGGTTGGATGGATGCCTTGGGTCTCGTGCGGGAGTTGCTGAAAAGGAAATATGCATGTTTTACATACTACTCGTCAGGTCTCACACCTAGAAGTACACACCTAAGTTCCCCGCTGTTGAAAAATTGTATCCGGAGCGCTAGGTTACCAAGGCGGTGACTAAGTATTCGAGGTATGATCGCTGTGGATGTGATCTGTGTGGACCAAGTATATCACCGGCCCGGATGCGGGTCAGAGTCGTCGTATTATGATGAACCATGACGTCGTTGTCACGCATTTTCACTCAGTAAAGAGGCATTGGGTATGCTGGGTATACTGGGATGGAATTCGAAGGAAAGAAAAAATGCGTGTTTTACATACTGCCCGACAGGTCTCACACTCAGAAGTACACACCTAATTTCCCCACCGGTGAAAATATTGTGCCCAGAGCGATATGTTACCATCGCATTGACTCAGTCTTCACGTTAACGGCACCATAGCGGACACACAACCAATGACCGTCCGCTCTGAATCGGGCTAAGACGGTTAAGACGTATACGTGGTCACCGCCAAGGTACTATGACGCTCTGGGCACCATGTTTTCACTGTCGGGGAACTTGTAGAGTAGTATGTAAAATACTCATGTTTTCTATCCTTCTAATCAAACATGTCACCTAACCCAGCATACCCATACCCCATGCCTCCTCGTCGACTGCAAATGCGCTACAACGAAGTCACCTGCCAGCGGGACACGAGTCCGATTTTTACCCGGGCCGGTGATTGAGTCAGTCCATACAGTTCACATCCACACCGCATCCTACACCGAATATGCTTTTTATGTTAAACCCTGGATGCACATTTGTGTGATGACGTCACTTACGTTACAGAGAAAGGATATTGTATAAAAAAGCACCGACTCACATTAACCTTACGACCTCTACAACGTCCCACATGGGAAATATCGTTTCTGTACTAATGATGATATCACTCCTGCCATATGAGTAGAATGTCAACCCTTTTTAACCCACTGTACGCCTGATATACTGTACGGTAATTGTTGTGCGTGAGTTTTACACCTAAGGTCGAAGTTCAGTCCTCTCACTTCTACCAAACCTATTTACATCACATCAAAACACACAAATCATTCTCTCAAAACTACTCATGACATCACTTCCAATACAATCTCTAATGGAGACCCAAAATTTCCCCAGCAGTCCAGCCATACCCCCATTAATTCTAACTCCCAACCGTCGATAAGCCATTACTACATGCCTCCAAATCCAACCGTATTTGTCGATTATATACTAAAATCCAAGAGCGCATGTGCGCTTTGACATCACTTCCGGTACAGAAGGACATCCCCGGAACATGATCCGACCTGTCCGTATTTCACAAGACCAGAATTATCCCACAGTGTACCTTCACCTCATCTCTTCTCACCTCTGTTTCACGTCTCATTTTTACACCTTCAATTCTAAGGTATATGTGGTTTATATACTACTATCTATATTTCCATGTGTGTGGGTGACATCAATTTCAGTAAAAATAGTCATTCCTAACTTGTTCAGGCTAGTCCCAAAGTCAAATGACCGAAGCTAACCGCACAACGCACCTCATCACTTACACATCCCCCTTCTTACCCAAACCAAGTCTATTCACTAGTGGTGGCCAACTTGAAATTGCCGTTAATTGGCATTTTAACACGGCAAAATTAATGTGATTGTATGAAATGATATATTTTTTTTCAAATATATTTTATTATCCGCATACAGATAACCGATTATATTACAAAGACGAGAGAAGGGCCCTGAAGAGAATACAAAAAAATAATCGTTCACCCAACTTACTTCCTTAGCTTAATTTAACCAAGACATGCGGAAGTTACCGCAATCCTGAATAGGTTGAACAGTGATCTACATGTATATTACATAACGAATTACCAGGCACCACTAACTTAAACGTTTTGTACATGAGAACTTGACAAACGAAATGTACATGAAGGAAAACAAACGTAGAAGAATAATTGGTACAACATATACAACAATACAATGGTACAACATATTACACGGCACGAACATTTGGGCATTTGAAAGAATTTCTACAAGCATCGTATCAATAGTTTTTACTGGTGCGGATAAATTCTATTATCTGGGTTTTTAGGGGGGAAAAATATATGTATAAATAAAAAAAACGACTAGCATAATAGCTATAGGAGCATATTTACATACTAATTTGCAAGATCAAGAACACAGAAATAGTCGGATAGCAATAGATTGTGGACCTCTCCCCCCCCCCCCCATTTCTCTGCCCCTCCCCACCCACACAATCAAAAAAAGAACACACACAACATAAATGTATCAAAATGTAGAAACTCACGATGTGGAGCTTGTATCCATATAATCGAAGGGCCGAGTTTTAAATTTGAAAATCGGCGAACCAACTTCCAGGTTAAATTCAACATGTCATGTGAATCAAAATTTGTTATTTATGCCCTGGTCTGCCAAAATTGAGGTAAACAATACATCGGGCAGACTACAGACCTCCGAAACAGATTGACTCTTCACAGACAACATATTAAAAATGAAAGGTACTGTGTCTTGCCTGTTAGCAAACACATTAGAGAATGTTCGTTACACCTTAAACCGCCCTTCAAAGTTTTCCCGTTTTATCAAGTAGCAGAAGGCAATAAAGCGCTAATGGATGTTAAGGAAATTTCATTCATAGATTCCCTCTGTCCATCGTTAAACGGAAATCATAGACCCTAAGCATGGAGCTAATATATTAGCTCCATAACCATAGTGTATGCTTCATTTTATGTTTACTTGTTAACATTGTTACATGTATATTTAAGAATAACTGTCTATCTTTGTTATCTATTGATAAAACTACCGTATATAAACCATCATTGATTGAGTACTTAACTACCTGTAATTAAGTCCTTTTGTATTACATGTTGATATATGTATTGTTACCGTGGTCAACTATCAAATGTCTGGCCACAACATATACATATAAGGATCTATCACATTTACATTGTGTTTTAATACCGCATTGTTAAATACTCGACACTAGCAATGATTTGTTATAACTTGTTATATACTGTAACCGTTGTCGAGCAACGCCAAACATAAGAATGCTTAAATATTGAATGTATGCCATTGTAATATCATTCCTTGACAAGAACTCATGTTCGAAACTGCAGCAGTAGGAATATAATGACGTAGTCAACTAAGAAGGCGACTTGTTATTTTTTCACTCTATACTCACCACATCTGAATCGTTCACCATTATTCCTATATATATATATATAGAAAATAAGGACACTACACGTGGGTAGATATAAGTGAAAAACTGGATATTATATTGCCATAACCGGTTTCGCTCTTTTATAGCTTTTCAAATGACGATATATATGTAGGTAGCCTGAGGTGAAATATAATTGTACTCTGCAAGACGATATGTTTGCAGCTTTGACACTCCATTGTTGATTTGCTATATCTTTAACAGGTGGAGGAGAAAATGTTGAATTTTTCCCCCGCCTGGTTAAATATACAACGCCATGGGGCCCCACTTACTCTCGAAAGATGTCTTGCTTTTTTGTTTTTTCTCAGCTATATATTTTTCAATATCTCTCTGGTTTAGTACAAATAATTTTGCAGCTTCGAAAGAGGGTTTCATATTACGACATCTGCACACATATTTGAATTTTTTCATCAGTAATATTAAAAGATTTACTATGCCAGACTCTTACCTAGAATAACCTGTGACCCCGAAGGTTTTTCCATAGAAATACCGATACTCTCGGCCCAAACATGAAGTTTTTGCCAAATGTCGATTGAATACCTGCAGTGGTAAAACAGATGAAGAAGAGTGTCTGTATATTGTTCACAGAAGGTACACAGATCCGAGTTGATTGTTCCCCATATTTTCAATAGACTATTTGTTACTAGGATTCGGTGTAATATTTGATATTGGAAGTATTGTAAATTGGTTTGTCCTGTTGTAGTGTATATGTATTTAAATATGGTGGGCCATGCGACTTCTTCTCCTGTGCCTAATTCCACCCCCCATTTTTGTTGGGCTTTCTGTGGAGGGGTTTTTATATTACTTGTTATAGACTTGTATACAATTTTTGTGCTTTTTGGATGATTAATCGGTGGTATAATTCTGGTTCCAAAACCTGTGCATTTCTATGGAATTCTCCATTTTTTATATATGTTCGTTTTTCTGTTGGAATATTGTGAATAATAGCCCAGTAGAGTCAAAAATGACCTGATTTTATGTTATACATTTCCTGTAATTTTTTGAAGGACAAGAGGCTAGCGCCATCCCCATGTTATCAATTCCTTCTATTTTGACATAGGGGAAAATTCAAAGAGGAGATTATTTAGTTCCAGGTTTTTATTATGGTTGCTGTTCATACACTGGGCCCATACTTTCAGGGTGTCTTGCCAAAATCGATTTTTAATGCCATTTTTTACTGCTATAAGACTTGAGCTATGTAGTTTCCAAAGATCATGACCTATAGGACTTAAAATATTTTTGACGAGGGTGCTATGCAAGTCATCCCTCTTCAACAGTCTTTTAATCCATTTCATTTTTAAATAAGAAGCAAATGTCTGAATATGAATCATTTCCAGTCCTCCATCAGCTTTTTCAGAGATAATTGGCAGAGTTGCGAACAAATGTACCAGTAGGGGAATAGCAAAGAATTAATGACTGTTATTTTCCCCATGGGAGTCAAGTCAAGATATTTTTTATCCGTAATCCCTTATTCGAGGACAAATACATAAACTATAAGCAGAGTTTTATTAGAATTTTGGCGACCATTTTGAAGTCTCTAACGGAAATTGTTCAAATTTTTTAGACGGCATTTTTTCCGCACATTTTGCTGATATAGAAAGGGCCATTACAATTTAGTCCTGAAAAAATTGCTACGGAATTCTACTGGTTTTTCTCTACTATTATGTAAATGTCGCCGAATTGTATTGCCTATATGTATCCTCATTGGTGATTAAAGGAAACGAAACGAAGGCGAATAAATGTTGTGTCTGAACTTGTCTGATTTCAGATCCACCGGAAGTCTCTCTAACTTACAACAACATAACTAATACACTAACATGTCTAGCTGATGGTGTCCCAGCCAGTTATACCTTCAGTCCTTGGGAACAGTGGATTCACAACCAATATGGTGACAAATTAATACGGAAAACCAGCACTTCTACTGGACCAGCAAACGAAAACAAACTCCAGCTTCCCTCTATTACCTATCAGGATACCGGATATTATTTATGTCAAGTGACTAATGGTATACGACCGGGCAAGAAAATCAGACGAGTTCTGGTCAAACCTAACAGTAAGTACTGTATCATGGGATAAGACGAGAATGTCATGAATTGTTGGTGTTGAAAAATAGACTCTAAGTCAAACCATTGGCATGTGCGTATTGCAAAGTATTTACAATGCCAACTTTCTAATATGTGAAGTGCATGTTTTAATGTATGATGATTTTATAAATCTGTAAAAATAATTTGAAGGTTTAGGTTGGTGGACTGTTTCTCTGACGTCGTTGGTCCATTCAGCGGGGCATCCATTAGCAAATGCTCATGAAGGGTTTGCTGGCAGCTTACCTTATCTTTCATATGATATTGACCAATTTACTGTTTATTTCATGAAACATTTGCTACACTATGGTATTGTTTTGAATTTGGACTACTTTATGATGTCAGTTATTGTTTTTTTCCATCAGCTATGCTTGTCTTTTTGCAAAAGCATGTGCAACTGACACACTCATTATAATCAAGTGAACAAAGCTGGCGACACTATAGTTTGGCAGTGATTTTGATGTTGACGTGCACATGTACAAGCCATATATTCAATTCAACATGGATAAACATAAGATCACTGGGAATGACGACGAAAAAGACTTTTTAAATTAAAGAATAACAGCTTGTTCGGTGAGACAGTGAAAAATTTGACAAATACCATGAGCTCTCACAGTAGAAGAAAGATTTACGATGAAGACTGGTAAAGTTTGGGTATCAGATTGTGTATCAGATATTTATTCAAATCTTTTGTTTCCAGCACTGGTAGTTTTTGAATATCAGCAAAAGAGTTTCTTTACTGTTGGGATGACTGGTTCAGCAGACATACCCATATCCTTCTACTCTCACCCAACGTATTCCAAGATTGAATGGAGAAAATCTGGAAATGGACATCTTCTTGAGAATCACGAAGACGTGCCAGAGGCCATACTACTATCATTACATGGAGTAATTGTTAGTATACAGGGAATTACATCGATATTGACATTGACAGACATAGTATTGTCAGATACTGGGAACTACACCATCACAGTTACCAATGAGATTGATGGTGAAGAAAGAAGGTCGGAGTTCATCTTCTATGTGAATGCCACATATATGCCAGGTGAGACACTCGTGTATAGACATTTCAAATCGCTCTGTATTTAAGACATCTTACGTGTGTACATCTGCATATGACAAGCAACACCAACTGCATCTCATTAGAAGACTCGGACTGCTTGACAATCTCATCAGAACAGATTTGATAATTATAATGTTAGACCTTGTAGGAGTTTGGTGCTGAAAATGTTTTCTTGTCAGTACGTTGGCATCTTTTTCCGCCACTCTTTTTAAATGTTGCGTTTAATTATTGCTTGTATATGGCGAGATTCTGCTGGGGATTCCACGAGGTTTGCCCTCTGTTATGTACAGATCATTGTGATTGTAGTTTTGTAACTTGGTTGTCGTCGGGGGTCAGAGTTATTCGCCTTTAATAACAACTTGCATTCTCTTAATACTCCCTCTCTTGGTCGTTTCTTCCATCTTACCGTCACATAGTTCTACATTTTCCATCAAATGACTTGATATGGCTATTACATCACCGCTCTAAAATATTTGTATCTAAGGCCTTTTTTTTATTAATTAGTTTACGGATTTTTCTGGCAAAAATGTCAAGGCGGAGGATGGAAAAAAAATAAAAATAAAATCAAGCCTCCACACTTTATTTATTTTTACTTTCTGACAAACTTCTTAGACAGGAGAGGGCGGTAAAAAAAAATGATATTTCAAATCCAGGTAATAGCCATTCTCAGTGTCAGTCGTGGACGTTTCCTTCAACCAAGCGACAATATCAGTCGCTTTGCGTGAAACCAACACTTCAATAGGGGTGTTGACAGGACAAGTCATGTTTCCTGCTGTTATTTTGGACAGACTGAGGCCGGCAGATATGTCGTTGTCACTGATGTCGTTGTCCCCCACCGTCCCAGCAGTTACTGGACCGACAAAGCCCTTGAAAAGGACGGTCGCGTCCTGTCTAAGAGTCAGTGAAAACCACCGCGAGGCCGAACCCGCCATCTTGGCTTCAAACACTGCGCCGTTGAAATGATGTCCTGTCTGGTCCCCGAACTACAGCCGAAGGTAACATGGAAGTCGGAAACCACCACCACTGTAACCAAGGGAAGTAACCAGCCTCCAAGACCAAGATGTCTGCAGAGTGTTGAACTCGTGCGAACTCGAGCGTGAAGAATTTATATAAGATGTTTTACGCACAGCAAGTATTAAAATGAGACCAATATTGCGAATTTTATGTTTTTATTCTTCCGACAGAAAGGTCAGCAAATGTGACACACCGGCGGATACGACAGAAATAAAAAAAAATCGAAAATCCAATTTTATTTTTATTTCACTTTTGGCAAAATGAAGGTCGGCGGATCCGTAAACCAATAAAAAAAAAAGGCCTAATATCGCTCAAATTGGTGCTTGGGGCTGTATGGTCATGCCATTCAAAATGTCCACAATAAAAAGGTGACTGGAATACAAAACATCACAGGTATCGGCTTTGGATCTTGTGATGTTTTAGAAATATGTACGCAGTATATTTGCCTGTGGGTCATGTGACTTCTTGTAAATACCCCATATCTTTTTCTACCATCCTTTGAGTTTAAGTTTGAAAATGATAACTCGATTATGGATGCGGAGGTACCAACATATCGCGCAAAGTACCGCAAACAACAACATATCCACTAGATTTGCGAAAAACAATTTTGGCTTCAAAACCAGTGGTTCCTAACGACAAAGAAGGGAATTTAGTTCTAAGTGTATCCAGCAAGTGATGTATTTGCAGAATAGCGCTTCATATATATAATTTATAATGCACGTGTTATCTACGTTTTCTACATCTGCCCCTCCGGACAAGCAAACTGCTGGTATGTACATTTGTCATCGTGTGTACCATCATTGTTGTATGGAAAGATGTCTGTATGTAGAGTTCATTAAGTTTGTCTAAAGGACCTGCCTTAGGATGCGACCCTATATGAGTATGTACCGTCAGATCCGACACTCAATATTCAGCCGTCGACCGTAAAAGAATTCCCGCGTCAATAATCGTAAGACATATTTCGTATTAAAATAGGACATGATGCGCAGTTTAGGGGTCAAAATAAAACATTTCGTATGAAACAGATTGAGTTCAATTATATTAAAGGTCATTAGTTTGTTGTATTGCTCAGAGGAATTTTCAGGCACAGGATCCGAGTGTTCTAGAATAACAAAACACTAAATTGATCCTTTGTGCAAAATTGTCTGTTTGAGGTGAAAACTGCACGCTGTTGCTCTCTGTAAACATGAAGGTGTTACACCCTGTTGCTCTCTGTAAACATGAAGGTGTTTACACCTTGTTGCTCTCTGTAAACATGAAGGTGTTTGCATCCTGTTGCTCTCTGTAAGCATGAAGGTGTTAACACCCTGTTGCTCTCTGTAAACATGAAGGTGTTTAAACCCTGTTGCTCTCTGTAAACATGAAGGTGTTTACACCCTGTTGCTCTCTGTAAACATGAAGGTGTTTACACCCTGTTGCTCTCTGTAAACATGAAGGTGTTCACACCTTGTTGCTCTCTGTAAACATGAAGGTGTTCACACGCTGTTGCTCTCTGTAAACATGAAGGTGTTTACACCCTGTTGCTCTCTGTAAACATGAAGGTGTTTACACCCTGTTGCTCTCTGTAAACATGAAGGTTTTTACACCTTTTTGCTCTCTGTAAACATGAAGGTGTTTACACGCTGTTGTTCTCTGTAGACATGAAGATAAATATGTACCGTCAGATCCGACACTCAATATTCAGCCGTCGACCGTAAAAGAATTCCCGCGTCAATAATCGTAAGACATATTTCGTATTAAAATAGGACATGATGCGCTGTTTAGGGGTCAAAATAAAACATTACGTATGAAACAGATTGAGTTCAATTATATTAAAGGTCATTAGTTTGTTGTATTGCTCAGAGGAATTTTCAGGCACAGGATCCGAGTGTTCTAGAATAACAAAACACTAAATTGATCCTTTGTGCAAAATTGTCTGTTTGAGGTGAAAACTGCACGCTGTTGCTCTCTGTAAACATGAAGGTGTTACACCCTGTTGCTCTCTGTAAACATGAAGGTGTTTACACCTTGTTGCTCTCTGTAAACATGAAGGTGTTTGCATCCTGTTGCTCTCTGTAAGCATGAAGGTGTTAACACCATGTTGCTCTCTGTAAACATGAAGGTGTTTAAACCCTGTTGCTCTCTGTAAACATGAAGGTGTTTACACCCTGTTGCTCTCTGTAAACATGAAGGTGTTTACACCCTGTTGCTCTCTGTAAACATGAAGGTGTTCACACCTTGTTGCTCTCTGTAAACATGAAGGTGTTCACACGCTGTTGCTCTCTGTAAACATGAAGGTGTTTACACCCTGTTGCTCTCTGTAAACATGAAGGTGTTTACACCCTGTTGCTCTCTGTAAACATGAAGGTTTTTACACCTTTTTGCTCTCTGTAAACATGAAGGTGTTTACACGCTGTTGCTCTCTGTAAACATGAAGGTGTTTACACCCTGTTGTTCTCTGTAAACATGCTCTCTGTAAACATGAAGGTGTTTACACCCTGTTGCTCTCTGTAAACATGAAGGTGTTTACACCTTGTTGCTCTCTGTA
The DNA here is from genome assembly GCA_036873755.1 of Hanleya hanleyi. Classification (NCBI taxonomy): domain Eukaryota; kingdom Metazoa; phylum Mollusca; class Polyplacophora; order Lepidopleurida; family Hanleyidae; genus Hanleya; species Hanleya hanleyi. The sequence goes on from JAVTVY010015637.1 coordinate 20,376, forward strand.
AACATGAAGGTGTTCACACGCTGTTGCTCTCTGTAAACATGAAGGTGGTTACACCCTGTTGATCTCTGTAAACATGAAGGTGTTTACACCTTGTTGCTCTCTGTAAACATGAAGGTGTTTACACCCTGCTACTCTCTGTAAACATGAAGGTGTTTACACCCTGTTGCTCAAAACAGCGGAAATAAAAGCTAGCGCTTTACCTGCTGCTTTACTCTAATAATGACGGGAATTTGAATATCTTACAAAACATATTCTATGAGTATCTGTTGGGTAGTTCCTCATATATATGTTTTTTCATCTTCTTTTGTATACGTGTGTTTTATCCTAATTTATCCCTGAACATCAAAAGTGTCCAATCATTCAAGATCATCCGACATTGATACGCTGTGATAGACCTCAGCGATGACTATTTTGCTTGATAAACCACCATTCTAGCTCATGTTTGATGCTAGAAAGCATGATACTAGACAATAGTATATTCACTAGGTTTGCAATAAGCAATTTTTGTTTTTAAACGTATCCAGCATAAGTGATGTATATCTGGACTAATGCTTCATATGAAATTCATAGTGCATCTGTTATCTACGTTATGCTTTCTATGCTTTTCAGTGACCTCTGCCCCTTCGGACAAGCAAAGTGCTGGTATGTAGATTCCTCGTCGTGTGTGTACCGTCATTGGTTGGGATTGTTGTATGGAAATGACCCTATAGGATATAGGATATGACCCTATAGTATATGACCCTATAGGATATAGGATATGACCCTATAGGAGTAGCAAGCGTCAGATCCGATATTCAGCCCTCGTCCATAACAAAATTCGTGTCGATAATAAAAATAAGTATTTCGTAAGACAGCACCAGTTTCAAGTGTGTATGAAACAAAAATAATAAACAACCAATATGGTTTTTCACAAGAGATAACTGGTCAACAGTTTTCAATGATGTCAGGAAGACATGATCTGCAGTTCCCGGGTCAAAATGATAGATTACGTATGAAATCAATTGAGTTCAATTAGGTCACTAGCTTGTTGTTTTGCTCAGAGTAATCTCCGGCACAGGGTATGTGTGCTCTAGAAAAATAAAAAAAATCCTGGGATCTTTTCTGCAAAGTTGTCTGTATGAAGAGAAATCTGTACCTCGCTGCACTTTATAGATGTACAGCTCTAAACAGCGGAAATAAAAGTAAGCAATTTTACCTACTGCTGTACACGGATACTGACGAGAATTAGGATAATTTGCAAAACATATTCTATGAGTATCTGATGAGGTAGTTTCTGGTACTGATACTACATGAATTTCTCTCGTTCCATCTTTCTGTCTGTTAACTCATCCACTGAACTCTATCTGACCAGAGGAGACAGGGCAAACGTAGCCTACTACTTATGGTCAAACTTTGAAAACAGGAATCACAAGAATGTGGGCAGACCCTTTATTATATTATCAGGATAACGGTGCTTCTGACGCCGAACCAATATAGTTCGGAAGATGTCTGCGGGCGATTAACCCCTCCATCTCTCCCCTTCCCTCAGAGAGGTAGTGTTCCGCTCGAACAACAGGTTACAATTTTAGGCAGTTCTGCGAATAAAAAGTGAACAAATCGAAGCTAAACAGCGAACACACAAACGCTACGTCAGCCATTATATTTACTCACAGGTTGTTGTCCCACATAGTATGACATAAACTCCAAGAAACTAAACCATGCATATTACCTCATTGAACCTAGCTTTTCTTTTTCGTTGGTCACTACCACTATACCCTCTATTATAATTGACCCTTTTCTCCCGTTTTTGTCTGTTATTTGTTCCAGATAAATCTATCGATCGCAGCATTGCATCTCTTAACTTTGTCGATAATTTAGTTTTGTCGTGACGAATTTCATGTCACAGAAGTTTTCAAGTTTGACAACCTTCTGTCTCTTCCTTCTGTCAGGCTTTCCCCTACCGAGAGAACAGCCTGGGTCAGAGATTTGGCACTGGTCCAAGGCTATTCTTGGAATAGAAAATAGAATAGAAAATAGAATAGAAAACAAAGAATAGAAAAAAGAACTGCTATCAAGAAAGAGTTACCCAATCTTTAAGTTTACTGTGTTTTATTTCAATAGAAAATGTACCAGTTCTTCTTCTCTTAGTCAGGATTTAACTATATAGTGTTTCGAGTCAGTTGAAATTGATTGGCGCGCGTTTTATCGGCATTTCAAGGTTAATCAAAGTCGCCAGGGGGGTTGTTTTCAATCGCTTTCTATTGGACTGGACATCGAAATACCCTCCTATAGGGTAACATAGCAAAGTTCAACCCAGGTCTGTATTATAATTGTGTGTCCTTGTCTGTCTTGAGCTGTAAGTTTTATTTGTTGATATTTTCTCTTTAGCCATTGCATAAACGTTTTAAATTATTTCATAATTATTAACATAATCACGAAACAACTTAGATGAGTTGATCCTGAATGAGAGATTGTTTTGTTGGCTCACGCTTTGTACCCTCCACACCATCTCTCCCATTCTTCCATTTTATCTGTGGACGTTAAGTCTGCAATGAAGTGTATTAGTTTAACATTACATCACATATAACATACATGTATGTGTTATTCTCATCATTAGTAACCGACGTCAGTCTAGGCCCAATTATCGGTGGTGTCCTCGGTGCTCTGGTGATTTCGGTTATTCTGATTGTCTTACTTGTCTGGCTCAAACGACGACATGGATCAGGTATACGTATACTCGAGCTTTTAGCTAAGTAACTTAGTTATTCGTATACTTAGAGCTCAATCTCTATACATTAATATCCTAATAACGCTCCCCGTGTGTATATATCACTTCTAGGATCTTATATTTAGGGATGAAGAAGGGCAGCCATGTTGTTCTCAAATCAAATCTTCTCTGTTTTCCCCTACTTGTTTTCGTACGATCAAAACCGTTAAACTTTCAAAGTAAAATTTTTTTTTTTAAATTAGATCAAGAATGATAACTTATGCGTAGTATTATTTTATGCAGCTCTTCTAATGCCTCAGAAATTTCGCCTACCTCCATCTTCATCTATGAAATATTTCAAAGAGAGGGCGATTCATCTCCCACACACACGGCGCTGTGATTATTTTTCCAGCAGAGTGCTGTTTGAATCACGACCCTGTGCTCTGTTTTGGATATTCAGGTACCTCTGTGCGGAGATTCTCGTTAATTTGGCCAGTCAGAAAATTTCCGCATTTCTCAACGCCGCACACCTTGCAGCTGGCCAGAATGGGTATAATGTTTTAATTGAACATTGCCTTAAAATGAAGCATTGTGTTTGGGATATATATTGTCTACTTAACGTAAATATCCAGAATTGTAAGCTGAGATTTTCTTCTCATTTCTGAAAACCGATTTTTACTTGAAACCCATAACATAGTTCTAAGGATACAAAGAGCTATGTTACTTAGCAGGGTAAGGACCACAATTCTATTTTCGACAGTTTTAGAGGTTATTATTTTCGTTTTCAAGATTTACCTATTGAGATGAAACATGGCATCCAATATGTGCTACTCAGAATTGATCTTTGTCTTATTTTCTTAATGTTTATCGGTCATTCTATCTGCGCGTTCAGAGCATTGACAGATCAACACAATTAACATGTCGGCAGTACCAGTGACGGCACTGTTTTGGACATTTCCGAATCAAATGACGTTATATTTTTCAACCGTTGTTACATTTCATTAGTTTAGTCATGAACTAATTATTCATGTACTGTTTACTTCCTTGACATATGTTTATGTAATTGAAATAATTTTTATCGCCAAACACCATAGGATATTTCAGGTACCCCACGGTGCCAAACAACCAGAAAATGTCATTGACAATGTACGGAGGGCAGGGGCACCATTTCTCCAAATTCCTCGTGCATTTAAATCACGTAACGCCAATTGCCAAAATGAATACATTGAAGAATACATTGAATACACTGTCTCCTTGATAAATGCAAATTGGAGCGATAAACAAGAGGTGGGAAAGTCGGACGACTAAAACGCAACCATATGACTCCACAGGAAAGCTTTCCTCGGCACCTCACATTCAGTGCCGGGAATACGGTGGATTCTCGGACGTAGCCTTAGTATCTCAGCCGCGCTGTTATTCCATATGTTCATGTGGAAACTATGAAGTATCCACACGGCCCCTAGCACCGGCTTCAGCGGAATTAGATACGCTAGCTCAGGAGCTGAGATGACAAATCAGCTCAAACAAATAACTCATTTGATGTTAATGGATGAGCATCGAGGGGGTCTGGTGGAATAAAGGCATTTTATACAAAATTAGTGTATTTTGCGCTCAGACAATGTATTTTCCCGCCGAACTATGAGGTAAAAAGAGTCTTGTCTTTTTCAAACTTCATGAACAATGATGAGTTTTAACTTCCCTTTCAAACGTATGTGAAGTAAATTCCCCTATCTTATTTCAATCAAATCTGGGAAATACATGTACTATTTAGTTTAATGGATTTTCGAGTTAAGTCGAAAAGTATTCGTGTGTTATTCACCCCATGTAACAATTGACATCATATACTAGCATCTACAAATAGGGTATTCACTGGGTAGATCTCTCGAGGCTGAGAATATAACGAGTGGGTGAAATGCATATGATTCCCGCTAGGTGGCTGATATTTTAATATAATTGCTGACACTTTCTCGGAGATTTACATGCATTCAATTGATTCGAAAATTGATTTAAAATTTATTCGACATATCTCCACAAGTTGTTGGGATATTATATTCATTTACTTCATATGAAAACTAACAAATGTAAATTGTTTTTATCAGAGATATAATTTGATCAAGAAAACGATCAAATTTGATAATAGTCGTTCTTTTCTGTCATTACAGCTAAACAGAACGAAGGATCTTACAGGTATGATTAACTGTAGCTGATATATAAGTACTTTTGTTTTGTAGTTTAATCCTTCATGGATACCAGTACCAACTATTTGGTATAGATGGCATGTCACTAGTCGGTCAATTCGAAAGGTCATTGTCATCTCTGGATTTGTTTTCCTTACAAATCTTATCTGAGCAATTTGTATTATTATATGTCCCACATATATGAACATAGATGATATTATTTTCATAAGCACACGTTCTGTGTAATTATTTTGCTTGTTATATACCCAATTAAATTTGAAGATTGAATAGAGACAAAATTGTTTTATAACTTCTTATAATATTCACCTGAACATCTGCATGAATGTTGTGCACGTTAATGTCAAGGTTAGCGTATCCTTGCTTCAGGAAATGAATTAATTTACCTCGCGACAGAGCTGTCAAATCGGTGGAATACGTGTGTAATCGCAACATTCAATTTTCTATGTGAAGTCGTCTCGGATGTTCCATTCTTATCTAGAGTTCAAAAACAAAAAAGCAACTGAATAACGATAGGGCCTGATTTTCCATCATAAAATGGAGTTCTAACTTGGTGTCTCTGGCCTCGCAGCGCCCTGTTCGGTGTCACATCATGTATTGTTCTTAGTTGCTGGTTGTTGTTGTTGTTTTTTATTACAAATGACGAAAATCGGCTATCCTAGGCATTCAGATGGAAAAGAAACTGTTGTAACTACACCTTGAAATTTGAGAGAACAATAATACAAAACTTTGACAAACCGATATAGATAAACAGATTTCTGTAGGATATCGCTTGTATCCAGAATATCTCGTTACTATAAGGTGAATACTTTATGCCGAAAAAAATCTTTACTGAATTTCATGGGGTTTTTTCTTCAGGCTAGCCGTCACTGAGATACCCAGATTGTCAGCGTATGAAAATACTGTTATACCCGAAAATGCTTTTTCGGCTATCGATTCAGGTAAGATTGTTCACATAGAAAAAATGTCTCTTCTCGTTGCAGTAAATTTATTTAACGATGTTAGTTTGTGCTGTTCTAAAAGAAACACAATCTCCTATAGAACAAAGGCGACCTCCTATCCGACCCGCGTACCTTGGGAATGTTAATATCGAAGGTGAACCGCTCACCTTAAATCTTTAATCTGTGCAAGGATATTTGAGTGATTATCACAGCCCAAATTAGGTAAGAGGACAAAAAGTATCAAATTTAAATAAAGCAGGTGTGTCAGTTTTGGTAGGTTAGGAGAAATCTCTTCGCAAACTCTGAATACTCTTGGGGTTATTTATGAAATATCGGGATTGAAAAGTAGTTTAAACAAAACAAGCAATTTCAACTAGAGCAATTACAGTATCCATCCAACCGATCAGCAACGGGGAAACATGCTCAGTTCCAATCATTGAATTACCAATGAACTTTGAAATAACGAGTACCTGTAGTTCTCTTTTCTTACATTTATTTCTTCTTCTATACTAATTTAGTTACAAATCCGTTTGGTTACATGCGCGAATGTAGAACTGACATGATCACAAATACTTCAGGAGGATGTACCTATATCAGTGTTATTTGCTTTTATTTGTAAGTAAAATATAGGTATTAAGCTAACCTTTGAAGTATCATTCGAACACGAGCGCAGATGTATTTCTCAAGCCAAACATGTATAACATGTATCGTTTCCATCCATAGATTTGTACGGTCCATGCGGTCACAAAATTTCATCAAACGTTTTTGGCCCGAAGGCCGTGAAAGTTCGTCAGTAGAACCATGTAGATGGAAAGAGCGACTTGTAACCGTAAACAATTGAAAATAATTAACACCCAATGGAGACAAAAAATATTTACAGTTATACATTGTAACACATATAATAGGAAATCAATAGAAGTTTATAACCTATATAATTTTTCAGGGGCCTGTTTGCACAGGTGTACGCGTTACAAGCGTCTGGTCCGTCATTCATAATTCAGCCGTCGTCCATTAGAGAATATCCGCGTTCATAATCCAAAGACCTATTCCATATTCCATATAACAGTATTAGCACCAAATTCAAAAAGACAATCATAGTACACATAAACATAGGCTTGGTTCCTGCAAGAGAGAAGCGGTCAACAGTTTTCAATGATGCCGGCAAGACATCACGATGTTCCAAAATATCAAATCCGTATCGCTGATCAGTATTCTTAATCCATAATATTCGTTGTAAAGTCGCCATCTAAAGAATGATGTATCTCAGTCACGCTTTGATTGTGAGTGTTCATATGAGTACCATGAGGATCGTGAAGTACATGGGTTCATACGGCCCCTAGTCCCGGGTTAAGCCGAATTAGGCACAGTTATTATTACCGTAGTTTGCTTACATCTGGATGCTGACAGCTGATCCACATGGTGGACATGTAGCTTGAACATTGTTGACGTCACCAAAACCTAGATCAAAGTTTTCCCTCTCCAGTACACTCGGTGTTCTTTTCTCGCACACTGATTTGATTTGTCAGTTTCCGTATAGGTGTCACTCTGAAATCTCACCAGGTGTTTCTCATTAGCTAAATATCCATACGGACATTAACGAAGTAAAGCAGTATGGTAACTCCGATAGTTCAATATTTCGACCTTCATTTGGTCATTTTCAAGAATATTGTATTGTGTCCGTAATGGTTAAGATAGGTGGTTATTAAAGAGGTTTCAAATACATATCAAGTAAACGGTCAACAAGTGCGAATGTAAAAATATACAAACTTCTACGCTGGAGTAAACGTACAACTATTTAGAAATATGCAAAAGAAATCTTTGGGAAACGTAGTTGGAGCAGCCCAAAGATGATGAAGACTATATATTTCTATAATAAGAACTCGTCACTAAAACTATTGGACTGGCCAAAGCGAACCGCTTGCCGCTGCCGATGCCGCTTTTGGATATGAATTCCAGCTGATGTAACCCTACGAATATGATATAAGAGTATTAAAGGTTGAAACGTATGCTACATGTTGAAATTAGATCTTTCAAATGCTTTTGTTTAATTTTGTGAACGGTATATGAAATTCATTTCTACAGGTCCCTTGTACGAAGGCTTGGCTCAAACTGTGGAACAACCCGATTACCAGAACGATACAAGTGACCATCTCTATGAAGAACTACAGATGACCGGTCAAACATCTCTAACGACGAACACAGACTGCTAAAACGCCAATCAAAGCGGGAATGATGCTTCTAATGCCTATTACAATCTGTAAAATCCGGTCTCTCATGAATATTATGCTTATTTGTGAGCATTTTGATCATCATCGTGACATCATGGTGACGCTCTAGGATTATTTCAGTAAATAACGATCCTGTTCTGCCAAAAGAGAAAATTCTTTAACCGTTGTGTTCGGATGGCCAAAAGATCGTATTGGTTTAAGTTGCAAAATGAAATTATTGATATGAAAAAGAATAATGCTAAAGAATTTTATAAAGAAATTGGAAAAATCGTTGTAGACAGAGAAGGAAATCCATATGAAAATTGTAGAACCAGATGGTTCAGTGTGTGATGATATTGATGTGGTGTTAAATAAAGGGCAAATAGATTTTAACGATCTTTTAAATCCGGATGGATCTGCCACGTTATGTTCTAATCGGTTAAATGCTGGCATAATTAATAAGGCTGATAAATGTGAAGTATTAGATGATGATGAATGGCTTGATAAAGTTTATGTGGCAATTACTAAATCCAAGCATGGCAATTAAAGCTCCAGGTATTGATAATATACCAATTGAAGTTCAAAAATATTAAAATGTAGTGAGAGTATTCCATAGACATGATAGATTGTTTAATGTTTGCTATAAAGGTGAAGTTGTCCCAAGTATGTGGAAAAGGGAGATAACCCATTTCCTAAATTCGATACCGGTACTAGTGATCCCCAGGATCCACTTTCTTATAGATGAATCACTTTGGCCCCTGTTGCGTACAAATTGTTCTGTGTGTTACTAAATGAAAGATTTTTCTGTTTGGGTGGAGGCTAATGATCTGATGTGTGACGAGCAAAATGGTTTCAGGACGAACCGAAGTACAATAGACCATATCCATTCCGTTACAGCGATTATTGAATCCTGTAAGAAAAGGAAAATGAGCACTTTTGCTGCATTTATTGATTTCAATAAAGCGTACGATTCTATAAATCGCCAATTACTTTTGGCGATATTGCTTGCTATGGGTCTAACTTCAAAAATGGCAAGTGTTATCAAATCCATTTACAGCAAGGTGTACTGCTGCGAAAGATTGAATGGATAGGAAACGAATTGGTTTGAGGTTAATATTGGGGTAAAACAGGGCTATGTTCTCTCCCCTTTGTTTTTTAATATATATATTACTGATCTGGTTACATATTTGAAACGTTTCAATTTGGGTATGGATATTGATGGTGAAAATGTTTGTATGTTGATATATGCAAACGATATTGTACTGGTTTCCGATACGAGTGGTGGACCAAATGTCCTGTTACGTCATTTTGGTGTAGACAGAACCAATTGTCCGTGAACCCTAATAAATCAGAAGTAATGCATTTTAGGAATCCTTCTACGATCCGAAGTGAGGCAGTCTTTAAATGTGGGGATGTAGAACTACAAGTGACTGACAAATATATGTATTTGGGAATTTTAATTACTGGACATTTCGATTATAATTTTATGGCAACCTGTGTTGCCCAGTCAGCTAGTAGAGCTCTGGGCTTGGTCATAGCGAAGTGTAAACAGTATCGGGTCTTCTTAACTTATATTTGTAATCATGGTCATACCAAACTTTCAGTGAAATTTGAAAATAAATGTTACCCAATACTGAAATTTCACCAAAAAACAACCGACATTTCACCCATGATGAGAACTGAAAACAGACCAAAGAAAGACTTAGACTTTCCGTTGAAATTTGGGTTTGTTGTTTCTCTTATCAAAAGAACTGATTTCACCAGATCAACCAGACCGCAAGTCATTCAACTTTAAAATAGTTATTTAAATCTTTAATCTGTTTATTAAAACATGAGGAATGTACAATATATTTGTATATAGTTTGATGAAACATTTTCAATGGACTGGTCTATGTGCAGCAACGTTAACAACATTGCCAGGTTCAGAGAAGTCTCTTTCACAGGGGTACTGAGAACAATTCCTGGCACAGAAATGTTGGGTACATTTATAGTTAGGACCAACCATCACAGTTCGGTAGTTTTGGGGTAAATTGATAGAGGGTAAGGAAACCAAATTGAGTTCAAAAATGTCTCAAGTAATGCTAAGTTTGCATGAAAACGAAATATATTCATCGCCGTGGATTCTACGAATAAAGCACATATTGGATATTTGTGGTATGTCAGATACGTTGCACGATCAGAATAGAATATCCTCTAGATGGGTTGTTAATGCCGTGAATCTTAGACAATGTGATCAGTACAGACAGGAATGGTCATCTACTATACATGATAGTACAAAATGTGTTTTATACAGATTATTTAAAACGGACTTTTGCTTCGAACCATACCTTGTCTTTATGTAAGAGGGTAAATATGACTAGGTTTAGATTGTCTAACCATAATTTGTCTATCGAAACCGGTAGATATAAAAATATACCCAGGGAAATCAGGTTATGTCCCATGTGTAATGATGGAAAGGTGGGGGATGAATATCATTTTAAAGTTGAATGTAAAGGTCTAGGTCATAATTTTAAGGGCGGAACTGATCCCAGAATATTATCCCAAATTCAATAATATATACCATTTCAAAGCACTGTTTAATGCAAACCGTAAAACAACATATAAGCTATGTATGAACGAAATGATAATGTCCAGTGTCATTAATACCCCCAGTATTACGCACTGTTATCAGACACAGTTAGTAGGCATTGTTTATCTGCAGGCAAGCTTCCGCTGCACTGGTTCCATAACAGCTTGCACTCTGTTTGAAAAATCCAAGGTCTCTACTGGATTTGACAACACCAGAGCCTCTGACAGTTTACCACTCTTTAGAGTTAACATCAAATTCTAGGATTCCCCTACGGTCCGGCCACCATGGGATCGAGTTTCGGGATTTTTCAGATGTCTGAAAATTACTGTTGTTGGGATCCCATAATGCTCAGATGCCTTTCTATAGCTCATACCCCGATTGACTGCGGTAATCGCCTTCTCAATGTCATCAGCACGGTGTTTTTTATAGGTTTTGGCCCCTGGCTTTGGCTTGTATTTTCGCGGCATCACTGTTCCTATTCACCCCGAAGATTTAGTGAAATTTCTGAAAAAAATTATTTAAAATTTTCTGTCAAGCTGAGTTCTTAATTACACATACCTTGGCTACATGGACACCAGCCTGAGGTCCTGTAGGAAAACCAGCCACTTCTGCCAAATAGCTGAGCTGCTAGGTATAAAGTTCGGACCACATCAACATTTTCCGGTTTTTGGATGTCGGCTGTATTTGCTGTATCAAAGGCCAACTATGCCTGGTTTCCCATCAGTTGAACTGTCACTGGTTAACTTAAGGTACAGTGTACCTGTATAAAAGAAGACATAACTGACAGTTATTTATGCTTCGATAAAATTGCATCAAAAGAAAAAAGACTTTTTTCGTTCCTATTCACCCCCATGTTCCTATTCACCCCGTTTTACGGTACCTTTATTAAGAGGGGCGCAGAGACCCTCAAAATTAAATGAACAGATTGGCAGGTTAGCCGCCATGGCATTGTTAATTAACATTGTGTATCCGTTCCATACTTTGTACGAAGTCAGAGCAATAAACTGATTGGTAAATCAATATCTGATATTACCACGATCGAATGTACTTTTACTGATAATTTGATAGTTGGAATATGACACTAATATCTTTTCGCATCTCTGAAAAAAAACGTTGGCGAGTTTACATTCAGGATTTTCCATAAATTGATTTATTTCCAAAAAAAATTCATACGCGAAAGTGTATTTTCTTTGGAAACTTGCTATCAATAATTAATCAGTAACATGAAAATATGCGTGAAATAATAAAACTCACAGTTCGACTGAAAAATGATTTTGTAAATAACTTCTACAAAACAATTTTGCTGATGATGAAATTCTTAAACGCATAGTTTGGTCAGTAGGTGCAAGCATTCCATTTGAGGAAATGGAAATAAAGAAGAATTTTTGCCAGAATCAAGGCATAAGCTTAGTCACGTTTTAGCTAAAAGTGAAATTTCAGGAAATGTTTTGCATATTATAGAAGTCTTACTATCTCAGGATTTGAAGCGGCATTATACGGATATTGTTTCGCCAAAAAGAATCATTTCACTACCGGAATTATGAAATATTCATTAAAAAAACGCTTGTATGGGAAGGTATGGGTTGACCCTAATAGATGTGGTAGATAACAGGTGTTTGGCAAGTTAATTAGCTGAGGGTATAGTTAGCCCGAAAACATCGGCTAAGGAGTCTATTTTTAGCCCGGACTCCTTAGCCGTACTCACTCATAGGGCCCGAAATGGAAAGAACTAGATGTCATAAGAATAAGACGCCAGTCGCGCGTGGGGAATTGAGGCACGAAAAGGGACATGCGCAGGATGTGGTTGACCTTTTTGTTCACGTCTTCAGAAATAGATCCTTGCCGGTTATAAACCAATAGCGACGTGTGTTTATTCAAAAAGGTCACGAGATAAAAATAGCGTAGGTCATATTCTCACAACATGTCAGAAAGGCGCCAAAACAGGAAAATCAGTAAATGTTTTTCCCACATGTTTGATCACATTTTGTCAGCATCAAAACAGTCATGAGAGATGACACATGGTCAAAGAAGCTCAGGTCGGTCAAACTTAACTCAGAAACTCTAGCTGTGATAGGTGAATATAGGGTAAGGGGGCGTGGCTTTCCTATCACAGCTCAGAGCGGACGTAGGTTAAAATGTGGCGATAAAAGTTGACCTTCCGAAACGTACCTTTTCGCAATCTTTCGCTGACGAAAATAACAAAACGGGAGAGAAAAAATATGCCAATTTGACACAGTTTGACTGACCTGAGCTTCTTTGACCATATACCATCTCTCATGACTGTTTTGATGCTGACAAAATGTGATCAAGTGTGTGGGAAAAACATTTACTGATTTTCCTGTTTTGGCGCCTTTCTGACATGTAAGAATACATTCTCCCAACGTCAGAGTTTGTAACCTCCAAACCGTCGGTAAACAAGAATCTGACTTCACCCCTATACAAATGCCTGGCGCGGAGCATCTTGTCATTTTCAAGTTAAATACTACACTATAACGTTCCGGCATTAACCTTGACTTACTGAATAGAGTAAACTGTTCAAACCGAGAAACGCACGTGATAGCCAATCAAGATAGGAGCTTGCCAACATCGTGCAGCTAGGATTTTCTTTGATGTCTGCCCGTGTGATCTCCAAATATGGCAAGTGGTGGGTGTATTGATGTTAAGATGTTAATTTGCTTCGAATAGCCAATCAAATTTGTATTTTAAAGAGGTCACACATTGCACTTCTCCTAATATGGACCACGGAATATTTATAGCGCTATGACATCACCAGATCCGTATTCTGATCAGATAATGTGTTACGTTCAGCCAAGGCAACACGTGTAGTGTTAGACTTGGGTAAGCGAAGATGGGCGCGGAGCCGCATTGCCTCTTTTCCGCTGGGTCAATGAGAGAGCGTGTTAGATTTCGCGACTGACTACGTCATCATAGCTGATCACCGCGTGGAGACGGGCGGTCAAATTGTAAACAACATTTGACGGGCGAGCATTCCGATTCACGCTAAGAACTATTGTTAGCATTAATTGATAATGACCCTGGAAAATGGATCAAGCATGTAGTAGATGTGACCAGACCATCAAGAAGCGTGTGTCTTTCAGAAAATTTGTGTATCGAATGATATCTGTGTTTCATGTCGCCGGTCTTGAACTCAGTGAGTAAGGGTAACACAAATCAAATTCAACACAAAATATAATATTGAAAAATTACTCAGTCAAAATTATTCATCTGAACTTCAGCGAGGTATATATTATTATGTATTTATGTGCAACAAGTAAGTAATAAAAACAATCAGTGAAGGAGGTGGACGAGGAATATGCATCGGAACACATCATTGGCCTAATTTCCTCACAGTACTATGAAATAATAAATCTGCAGTTAAATGTGTTTCCCTGGATATAACCATAAATAATATTAAGATTTTGTCTGAATATAACGGATTTCAGTTTAGCAACTGTGCAACTGTGAATTAATTTAATGCCGGTTATAAACCAATAGCGACGTGTGTTTATTCAAAAAGGTCACGAGATAAAAATAGCGTAGGTCATATTCTCACAACATGTCAGAAAGGCGCCAAAACAGGAAAATCAGTAAATGTTTTTCCCACATGTTTGATCACATTTTGTCAGCATCAAAACAGTCATGAGAGATGACACATGGTCAAAGAAGCTCAGGTCGGCCAAACTTAACTCAGAAACTCTAGCTGTGGTAGATGAATATAGGGTAAGGGGGCGTGGCTTTCCTATCAAAGCTCAGAGCGGACGTAGGTTAAAATGTGGCGATAAAAGTTGACCTTCCGAAACGTACCTTTTCGCAATCTTTCGCTGACGAATATAACAAAACGGGTGAGAAAAAATATTCCAATTTGACACAGTTTGACCGACCTGAGCTTCTTTGACCATGCATCGGAACACATCATTGGCCTAATTTCCTCACAGTACTATGAAATAATAAATCTGCAGTTAAATGTGTTTCCTTGGATATAACCATAAATAATATTAGGATTTTGTCTGAATATAACGGATTTCAGTTTAGCAACTGTGCAACTGTGAATTAATTTAATTATTGATTCAGCTTTTTTTTCAAATGGCAATTTTTTATCAAACTAACATTTAAATTTGCTCAAACTTAAAAATGTTTATCAAATAAATTGGCTTTGAATTAAAAAATGACAATAACAGAATTATCACAATTTTCAGTATTATATTTAAATTTTATATTATAATTTATTATTATTATTATTTTATTATTATAATTTACCTGTTTATAAACTTACCATCGAATCACCGCATGAGCCTCGTCGGTGAAAATAGCCGCTGTGGTTTTCCACGGTTCAGTTAGCACGTGGTTCCACGTGTTCAGCCGTACAAAGATTACTGTAGCATAGCGTGGGGAAACTGTATCCAGACTCTTCAAACTTCAAAAGTTAGCAATTCGAGTAATAACAGATTCCTCAAAATTTGCTTCATCCGAGCCATTATTTAAGCAATGTAAGATTATGCCTGTACCACAGAGGATGGACTATAGAACTGTAACCTATGTTTATAAGGCTGTCAACAATTTAACGCCAAAATACATTAGTGATATTTTTACCTATAGAAATGCAATATCTGGTCGCCATACACGCTCTACTGAACGAAATCTTTTAAATGTCCCCAGAGTAAAATTACAATTAGCTCAAACAGCTTCCAGGTGCAGAGGGGCCACCCTTTTTAATGCTTTAGACAGGAAAACCAGAGAATCGCCGTCATTAACAACTTTTAAAAGAAACTATTTCAAAATCTATGCATGCATCTAGTCGTTGTATTGTGTAATATGTTGCTGATACACGGATCTATTTAAATTAATTCACATATATTTGGTGAAATACCTTTAATGTATTACTGTAACGACATCTTAGTTTGTATGTTTCAGTAAATGATATACTAACTTTTACTAACCCAAGAGAGCCATGGGTTAGATAAGTTGTTTGTTTGCAACTTTTACTCTCTATAAATAAAGTTTTTATTATTATTATTATTATTATTATTATTATTATTATTATAGTTAAGCCCCAGTCACAGTGTCAAGAATTGGGTGGAGAATGCCGGCAAATGAAAACGAATATTTTAATCTTGTGGATTCGTGTCAATTCGCCTGTAGAGGGCCCCTTTGAAACTGTCCTACGAATCCCTTACGCATGCCGTAGGTTCCTTGTACGACAGTACGCATGCAGTACGATTCTATGAAGAACGCCCTACGCATCAACACGGCAGCCCGTGAACCCATTACGAATGCTCGATAATCTGCTACGAATAAGCACGTATGCAGTACGATGTGAGTACGAATGCAGTACGAGCCTGTTACGCTGTGACACGACACCCCAGGAGGCCACGCGAACCTATATATATGATCCGCCTTCTTATGTGACTGACGGTCGGGGGGTGCCTGTTGTTGGGAGGAAGATATATCAAAGTATTGCATCGAAAAACAACACTGTCTTGTAACAACCTGTAACCATCTCGGTCATCTATATGCGGTAAGACTGACCCTGGGATCGTGTGTATCCATTTCCAGCCTACTTTCGGCAACTGCAGGAGGGAAATTCCAGAAATTAATACCACGTGATTTCGTCAGCCAATCAGCAAAAGTCTACCGACGTAACTCCAACGTAACTCGCAATTTTCGAATCATGTGATGTCCTATTTGTTCAAAATTACAGATTCACCACACCTCTTGTATGATACGAAAGTTATTCATACCTATATATTTTGTAAGACCAGGCAATATCTGTTTCAGAATTGCTATGAATACCTGTAATTTATCAGATTTATCGAGTCTGTTCTCCGCCGGATGAAGGCCGAACAGAATCCGGTAAAACACCGGATATCGCTCCGCGATAATGGAGACACACGATTCGCAAGCCATCTTATGGATGGCGAAGTGTACGCAAATGTGTCTTGTAAGAGATGTGGCGCGAATCGTCTCGCCATCTTCCGGTCGCGTGCTCTAGCCAACAATAAGGTAAGCGATCGTCGAAAGGGAATGATTCTCTTTCTTATCTTAGCGACAACCTATAGATTTTTGACTTGAAATGTTGAGATTAAACTCCAATGTAGCATTTCTCTTCTTCCCACGGATATTTGACTGGTAATATTTTTGTAATCGATCAGTACTACCGAACATGGCATATACACCTGACCCAGTGTAAAAAATCAGCTCTCAAAGGGATAAAATTCTGAAACTACTGACATATTTGGCTGCCGAATGATAGATTATTGACTGAACTTTCCTTATTATAACAGAAAACATGGTGACTCTGTGACTTTAAGACATTTTCGGTCAATCTTCGGCTTGTTGTTTGAAACTTTTATTCCGGCTTCGTCTAAAGGATGGAAATCAACGGAAACGGTTTAGTCCAATGCCTTACTCAGCTCATCAGTTGATGAATGGGACAGTTCCAGCAGAACTGCAAGACTGCATAAACCTATAGTTCACCAACGCCGCAGTCAGGTAAAACAGCTGAAACACAATGTGAGAGGATTAACGTCCCTCGAATGCCAGTCAATGCCGGTGTCACATTTGTACATCTTCATTGTTCTGCTGACTGTCTGACATTTCAAGCGCCACAGGTATCCGGCGACATTTTGTAGCCAAAATGATCACAGCCCAGTAAAATTACGCACATTAATCTATGGTGGCTGATATCTGCCATGTCGTATCATCGTACTATCGCCCTATTTTTACTGGCGCGATGGTACGATGGTACGATGCGATGGCACGATGCGATGGTACGATGGCACGATGCGATGGTACGATGGTACGATGCGATGGTACGATGGCACGATGCGATGATACGATGGTACGATGGTACGATGATACGATGGCACGATGATACGATTGTACGATGGTACGATGATACGATGGCACGATGATACGATGGTACGATGGTACGATGGCACGATGGTACGATGGTACTATGACACAATGGTACGATGGTACGATGATACGATGATACGATGAAAACAATTAAAAATCAGTCAATATAATTTATTTGCACAGGACTTTCGTTTGATCAAGCGAATTGGGCAACTCTTCCGAAGCGCGATGGTACGATGGTACGATGGCACGATGATACGATGGTACGATGATACGATGGTACGATGGTACGATGGTACGATGGAGGAATTTCCATCGTACCATCGTACCATCGCATCGTACCATCGTATCGTGCCATCGTACCATCGCATCGTACCATCGCATCGTACCATCGCATCGTGCCATCGTACCATCGCATCGTGCCATCGTACCATCGCATCGTGCCATCGCATCGTACCATCGTACCATCGTAACATCGCGCCAGTAAAAATAAGGCGATAGTACGATGATACGACATGGCAGATATCAGCCACCATATTAATCTGCACATAAAATTTTCCTGATGAAATTCCAAGGAAATCTATTCAAACTCGCAGGAAATCTCCAATCTCCAATACCTCGCTGTTATCCAGAACCTTTTGGCTCGAGGATCGAGTTTGTCGGCCTGACGAATCTGCTATGCTTGAGCCATTCGTTTCAAGATTCAATCTTATTCGCTCTGGGATTTCAGTGTGTTGTTGCATAGTAGACCTGCATGACGAGAATTCGTGACGTGCTGAATCAATCACTGTAAACCAGATATAATATCAAGGAATATTATATCTGACTTTCGCAATGTACAACCCCCGTGCAAATTTCAAACTACCTTTTTTACCCAATCAGGTAGCTAGCCCACAGTAATTAAACACGGTACCACGTGAAATAATAGGGTGAGTGAGTGAATACGATTTAACGTCGCTTTCAACTATATTTCGGTATCACGACGTTGAGGCCTATTCCTTTTCACACCCGGGAACCACACGGGTGGGACGTGGACCAATATAGTACACACTATCCCAAAGTGTGTGTGGTAAACGTAAACATCAAAGGTTTTACTGCTGCCGAAAAATCTGGCTTTAATTGTTAGGCGGTAGCAACATTCGAATGTATGACACAAACATACGTAGAAACTTCTGTACGCATGCCATGCGGTAACAAGTGCTATCTGTGTATATCCGCGTGTGTCCGAAATAATCACAGTCGATTGGCTAGTGAAACCCCATATCTGGACAATGACAAGCCTGGAACTAAGACACACCTTAAACAGGGAGGAATTTGTTGCATTGAGGCCTTGAAGTATCAGAAATTAGAAAACATATTTTTCTTCTGTGAAGAATTGCCGCCGATTTTATTTGTTTTCAAATATGTTAGGCCGTTTCTAATATGATTTTCTTAAGAAAAACGAAAAAGCATGCACAAGAAAACTTTGGTTTGGTCGTGCGCAGAATCCGCAGACTTGCCTCTCGTGTACTCACATGAAACTGACATGTCTGGTGTCTGCTGTTTTCAGGTCAAATAATTGAAAATAGTTAATAGTTAAGCTCGTTTAAATGGAAGGGACCAACCACCTCGCTGGGGGTCTAATAACACCCCAGCCACCAGTCAGATTTTTGGACCGGATTCGAGGCCTTCGCGCACATCGCCGGAAGTGACATCATATATAGTAAAATAGATGTTTAACGAAAATTTTGATTACTTTTCAAGTCTGCATAATACCTCCGTTGACCTAGCGTTAAAAAGAATTATCTGGAGATAATTTTCCCTGTTTATCTGGACAGAGCATATGAAAAGTAGTTCGCTCATGTGCAACACTAAAGGAGTTGTTTGGTCGGATTCAAACTGAACCGTGCGTTGGTTGGTTTCCCCTATACGTCATAGCAACGTAGTAAAGGTCAACTTCCGCTATTGGAGGCAGGGATGTTATTGGAGCCTGCGAAATGGAGCATGCGCTGTGGGGAGGTTGGGAAGGGGCATGTGACTTAATGCTTGAGGAAGCTGACATCGGGCGAAATAGACGGCGAACGAAATCAATCTGCCAAGGGTAATTATGTAATGAAATGTAGAATTCCCACACCTCGGTAAGATGGGCGTTAGAAAATATCAAAAGATTGTGCCATGCGAAGATAATATCCGTGAACTAAATGTCAATCATTGTCAAAGTCAAAAGGCAGAACTTGTCGTGATTGGCTTATTCGTAGAATATCGGCGAATATTTGGCACGAACCTGTCCAATAAATAGTTAATGTTGCCCGGATGAACATCTACAGCTGCAATTGGCTCTTCCGACGCACTCTGGATGTAAGACACCGCGAACTTCACCCTTGATTCCCGAGGGTCGAAGTGGCATGGAGACGTACTACCAAGCGACCAATTCACCCTTGTTCTCATCATCGCTATGAATTTTCGGACGGAGATGGTTGACTTCAGAAACCCGCAACGCGAACGACAATGCGACAACGGTAGTGCGGGGACGGCATAGAAATGTACATTTCAGCTTTTCGGGGCATCCTTTTGTGGGTATATGCAACTACTCTGCCCTCTCAGAAAGCATGTGTTTGGTTGTGGTTATGCCGCTTTTATGTCCGGGAACGGTAAGAAAATCGCTCCTGGACCGATTCCAGACCGTGTTAACGCGTTGACGTTGCCATGCCGTGCGTATGTTAGCTGTAGATACAGTCATTTCCAGTCCCTTGTATAAAGTTTCGTACACATTCATCCGTTTTTTCGGCAACGACAATGAGACCACGATAATGCGGCGACGGCATAGAAATCGGCCATATGAAAATGAACTGGGGTGTTACACATAGGCATAGCTAAAATTCATAGCGTCTCCCTTCCCTCAACGCTATGCCGAGGACAAATACATTTCCCTGGTGGTAACTCGAACATCTCCACGGCGCACTTATTATTACCTTTGCGCCCTATTGGACCTTCATTAACTTGAGAAAATGGGCCGCCATGAATAAAAAGACCATAATCGATGTTGTGATCATCACCCCCTGTATACACGGGGTCAATAAATACGGAAATGCCCATCTTCTTGACCCTCGATTTCAGGTGATCTTGAGGCTCCATAGGGATAATTTTAACGTCTGTAATTAAAATATGACCAACGAAGGGCCAGCTTGTCTGCCATTTCTGTATTTTTATTCATGGCGGCTCATTTTCTCAAGTTAATGAAGGTCCAATAGGGCGCAAAGGTAATAATAAGTGCGCCATGGAGATGTTCGAGTTACCACCAAGGAAATATATTTGTCGTCGGCATAGCGTTGAGGGGAGGCAGACGCTATTAATCTTAGCTATGCCTATGTGTAACACCCCAGTTCATTTTCATATGGCCGATTTCTTTGCCGTCGCCGCATTATCGTGGTCTCATTGTCGTTGCCTAAAAAACGGATGAATGTGTACGAAACTTTATACAAGGGACTGGAAATGATTGTCTCAAATGTTTCATTTCCCTTCACTTCGATCAGATGGATGGCAAGGTCGACATGGACTGATCTACTTTTAGTGTGACTTTGAAATTATGGCTCCTGCAGCCAACTTTTCTAGAACTCGAATTTGACTCCAAGCTTTTCACTTTCAAAACCTAGGGAACCATGATTTTCCGTTGCGTGTTTCGCAGTCTCTTCTGAACACATGAACTGTGCTTCTCAGTAAGAACATGCAAACAAAGACAAATCTCTGCCTTTCATGGTCACCTGAAACAATGAATTTGATGAATGGGATCCAAATATACGAGCAAAATGCACGATATAAATTGAAGGGAAGCACCAATAAATCTACTGTCTTTTAAAGGATGATTATATTAACTACACGTGGTTGCCTGGGAAGAAAACCCAAGTGAATCCAGCTGGTTTTGCAAATGCGAAGCCATTAACTCACAAGAATATGATGGAGACGAAACCGTTTACTCATGTTGGACGAAGCCGTTATGCAAGTTTTGTACAACTCGACGTAATGTTACCGAAAGTGTCTTATAATAGTGCAATCACGATGTTTTGGGGGTGCTGTGGAAAGTTCGGATTATAATCTACCACTTTATAGCCCTGTGTGGTAGAAGTTCCGGAATTTTACTGGTTTTAGAGCCGATTTTAGGCACTGAAATTGCTTCGTAGGGTATTTTTTTGTCAAGTTTAGATGGATTATTAAAAAACTATCCACCAAATACCCAGTATAGTAGGATGGTGAACATTTCAAAACGTTCGTACTCCCTCCGAGAATAGGCAAGAACGGCCACGATCTGTGACGAACCCCGCAAGATGCCAGTACAAATTGCTAGGAATGAACACGATTTTCCAGTTCGCGGTGATTCGCCTACTCAATTCTTGATAGCGTGTCTGGGGCTTTAGCAAATCGCGGTTCTTTTTCTGGTTTAACAGTAATTCAAGGCTTGAGAATACAAATGAATAAGGTTCCTCCTGTGGTGGCCCTCCACATTTTCGTAGTAATGGCCCCTGTCTAATTTCATAATACGATAGACTGCCCGTGTTCTGCTACATCATAATTCTTCTTGTCTTCTTAATAGCTTATATCTACAATACCATCCTATTCAGCGTTATCAACGCAGCAAACGAGCACGTACAAATCGATGGCTGGCTTCGCCTACACGCTGCTCGGGATCATGGAATAAATTTTGTCCTGCCTCAGTTAGGCCCCTTGGGTGTGCCTAAAAATCTTGACTCATTTACGGGAAGAAAATCTGACAAAAACTGGCAGGTTGACCTGTTTTACCTTTTTACGTTGAGACCGGACCAGAGAAGGTGAGGAAGAAGTTTAATTGAAATCGCTCTTACAGATTTTTCTGGAAATTGAGCCGAATTCGACCATTTTTCGACATTTTAAGGGGTTTTCTAGGAAAAATGAAGCAAGCCTGGAAGGGAATGTTCGAGATTCATTTTTCACTGCTATGTCTTGAAATGATACTTTAATTATGCTCTTTCAGAAAATATATACAGTGAAACCTGAGAACTCCGACCACTGGAAACACCGGAACCTTGTCAACACCGACCAAACTCTCCGGTCCATTTTTTCTCCAATGTTAATTGCCTATACCAAGACCCTGAATACACCGGAACCTGTCCCCTTCGGAACCGACCGTGTTTTTAAATGCAAACCTATCTAAACAATGTTAATTGGCCCTGAAAACACCGACGCTGCATGCTATCCGGCCGACTGACAACTCACGCACCAGGAGATCGGTCGGCCGTCGACTCGGCTATAATCCGCTTAGAACATTCAGCACGCCCAAACATGTAGCAGTCAATTACACGAGGTGTTTGTTTGTCTTTGTCTTTCTTCCGTTAACTCACTACAGTATAATAAATACTGGTCCTAGGGGGGCACACCTGCAATAACACTGGTGAAAACCCAGACTCCCTCGCGTCCGGTTATTCCCCGTCAGACATATTTAACTGTGACGAGACTGGTTTGTTTTTCCGTGCAATGCCGGACAAGACACTCGGAAGAAAAGGGGAGAGTACAAGTGGTGTAAATCCAATCCGCAATCCGCAAATCCAGGCCATGACGAGCATAACAGAGGATATGATCGTGAAGGAGCAGAGCAGGAAAGAGCAATCCACGCTCGATAGGTTTTTCACTAAATATTAAAGTGCTACAACTGACAATTATTACATGTATTCAAATATTTAAGTTCATTATATTATTGTATTTAATTATTAATGGCGTATTTATATATTTCGCATTGTGCTGACTTGAGTGCTATAGACCCGACACCTTACGTGACCTACATTGTACCGCAGTTGCGTCATCTTATACACTTTCCTTCATAACATCTTGTATATATTTTCATCATAAATGTGCATTGTAAATATAAACGATCAACATCATTTATAGTATTGCATATAATTTATTTATTTTGTGTGTCAAATAAAATGTATTGTAGCACAGTCCTCGTATTAGCCTACTTCCTTCCTTCAGCGTTGTTGTTGTTGTCTCTCAGCCAGACGCCCAAAATCATCAACCCTGAGAAAACCGACACACTGTCAAAACCGACATATTTCTTCGGTCCCGTGCAAGGTCGGTGTATCCAGGTTTCACTGCACATATAAGTGATTTGGGTTGAAAATTTTACGATAATTGGTGGCCGAAAAACGGACCCATAGTCTATTCCATGCCGAATGGAAGAATCCCTGGAGTGCACCCTGTAGTTTTTCTCTGTCGCAGTCAACAGTTCCAAGATATGTGGCAGTAAATCTCAGAGCTGGAACTACATTTACTTGCTCGTTCATGATGGAAGTTAACGGAGAGATCACAAATACCAGTGCGGTTTTTTAAACAGGACGCCCCTCAAAGACTTGCCGCTGTTCGTTCTCGTCGATATACAACGCCTATGTTGATTGGCTCGCCGAAATTGCGCTGAGCTTTTCGGAAATCATCGACCTCATTCGGTAATCTCAACAAGTTCGCTTCATTTAGTAACGAAGGCTGTTGATTGGGTGAGAGCCATGCGCAGAAAAGCTGCGCGCCACAATTAGCCGCACTTTGATATCAGATGATATATACGACAACAGGGGATATACAATCCGATGCCACGAGAATGGCCGATATCCTTCCCCTTCATAGGCTTTCATTGTCTTTTATATATACTGTGTCAAATCTTAGGTAAACCGAAAACCATCAATCTCGCTTGAGTTGAAAATTGAGGATTTTGTGTTACCTTCATGTCTCTGGGGAGGGGGCGGGTGGCTTAATATCTCTCTCAAAGGTCTGAGTAACTATTACATTTGTTGTTGGACGTTCGGTACAAAGCACCCAAAGAAAACTGTTGATTGTTTCAATAACTTTAGTCGTGTAGTCTATTGTTTCAGCCAATCATATCGTTGTGTGAGCAGTCAGTAGCTCTCTGTACTAAATGTTCAAATACCACCTCCTTTTTTTATATTGGAAGAAGGGGCTGATGCAATAGCAGGCCATGACAGCTGTGTTTGCACTACTTAAAAGTACGTTAAGAATTAATTAGCTGTGGTTGTTGTTTTTTTTTCTGAACCACTTCGTAAATTACACTAAATTTTTCAAAATTACGCCGGGTCCATGCCATAAATTGAAAGATGAATGTCCGACTTCTAAGTATAATAGAGAAGAAATCGGCATGCAGTATACTTTTCCTCGATATCTGTCTGTTTAAGGCTTATATTTTTTATATTTGTTTGTGGGGCCATGTGATTTCTTGTCAGTACCTCTGCATCGTTTTCCACCAACCCTTTACTGTTGCGTTTAATTGCTGCTCCTTCGAATTTTCATCAATTTGTTCAGACAGATTTAAAGCTGTAGCTCATTGGTAGAGAGTTTGTTTAGCATATGAAATGTCTCGGGTTCAATACTCAACGTCCAAAACTTTTTCTATTGATGCAAACCGCTCGGTGACATTACTTGCCAACACTCATGTACGACTCAGCACATTCACTGTGGAATAGAGATGCGGGATAGAGATTTGTAAATGTATGGTTCAGGTCCCGCTATCTTCCATCAAGAATTTCTACGTAAAGAAATAGAAGAGATTTATAGTATGACATCGATCTACCTCGGCGTGTTGTGGCGGCTCATTTAATGTCACGGAAATCTTCAACTCCTAATGCTCCAAGGGGCTCATAAAGGAGTAAAAGGCTCATAAAGGAGTAGTGGTTTAGAGAATTACTGGTAGAGATCAAATATATGCATTGTATTTATTCACATTCACACCCATCTTGGGTCAAGAGCACATATAGAGTGCAGACAAGACATGTGTATATATGAGGACGGCTAACAACTGAGTTTGGACTAGCTATAGGTAACATCACAAAACTACTTTCTATATGATGTAACCTAGAGACAGCACAATCTAAGACTTTATATATGATATAAACCAACCGCTGTCCTTTGTCTCCATAGATTTTCATTGCCTTAAATATATACTGTGTCAAATCTCAGGTAAACCCAAAACCATCATCCTCGACTGAGTTGAAAAGGGAGGATTTTGTGTTACCTTCATGAGTATATAAATATTAATTCCTTACCGCAAGTTCGGCACAAAAGCATCCAAAGAAAATAACTGGTTGTTGCAATTAACTTTAAATATATTCTCCCATTTCAGCCAATCAGATGGTTGACTGGGTAGTTATGTGTAGCTCTCCGTAATAAATGTTCAGATACAGCCCCCTTGGTTGATATTGGAAGAAGGACTGAAGCGATAACAGACAATGTCAGCTGTGTTTGCACTTTTAAAACATAGAATAAAAATTAATTATTTGGGTTTTGTTGATTTTCTGAACCACTTTGGGAATTACACTGACTTTTTGAAAATTGTACCGGATCCATGCCGCAGACGGGAAGACAAGTGTCCGACTTCTAAGTATAATAGAGAAGAAATCGGCATACACTATACTTTTCCTCCATATCTTTCTGTTTACGGCTTAATTGCATTTCGAATTGAAAATGAATGATATAGATTTAAGTTACTATATTCAAATATATATACTGATATTTTCGTAAATAGGAAATAAAACTGTGTCGCAAACAACAAGACCACTCACTGGTGATATTCTTGGCATCGCCCTTTAGGAAACATCATCAATTATGACAGACTTGCTATCGTATCAAAAATTCATAAATTTTTCCAGTGTGTGTTTTATTGCAGGAATAAGCCACATGGCTCCTCTCCCAATCACTTATACAATATACAATACA
This sequence comes from Hanleya hanleyi, assembly GCA_036873755.1. Lineage (NCBI taxonomy): Eukaryota > Metazoa > Mollusca > Polyplacophora > Lepidopleurida > Hanleyidae > Hanleya > Hanleya hanleyi. Next base: position 46,553 of record JAVTVY010015637.1, read on the forward strand.
TGAATCAAACCACTGACGGAAATAATACGACTGGCTTAACAGGCAGTTCTACTGTATTTCTTTTGAAAGATTTGGAGATGTAGCTCAGTGGTAGAGCGTTCGCTTTGCATGTGAAAGATCTCGGGTTCGATACCCGACATCTCCAGTTTTATCCACTGAAGCCAACGTTTGCTGCAATTACCTGTCAACATTCGTGTGCGACCGAGCACATTCCCTGTGGAATAGAGATTTAGAAATATATGTGTCAGGTCCTGTCATCTTTCTTTAAGAATTGTCAGGTCAATAAATACAAGACATTTATTGTAAGACATCGGTCTACCTCATTGCGGTTTGGATTTGGCTGCTCGTTTAATATCATGGAAATATTCAACACGTAATGCTCCTAACAGCCCACAGAGGAGTAGTGGTTGAGGGGAATTACACGTAGACAACAAATATGATATACGCCAGCCTTGCCCTTCATAGGTTTTCATGGTCTTTTAAATACACGGTTTCAAATCTCAGGTAAACCCAAAACCATCAATCTCGATCGAGTTGAAAATGGAGGATTTTGTGTTACGTTCGTGTCTCTGAAGGGGGGTGGGTGAGGGGGGGGGGGGTGGCTTGACGTCAGTCTCAAGGGTCTGAGAAATGCATGTAACTATCACATTCGTTGTCGAACCTAAAAAAACTGCCGATTGTTCCAATTAACTCTACTCGTGTAATCTAATGTTTCAGCCAATCAGATCGTTGAGTGGGTAGTCAGTAGCTTTCTGTATTCCCATTGGGGCTTCTGTCGGTGGTTTTTCATCGTTGGGGCTTTTGTGCAAATCCAAAAATGATTGCTGTACTGTTCTCATATTGGTTATCATTTTCTTTGAATAGCTTCATTTTGGACACATTTTGTTGTAGTTGTGATACAATTTATTGTTGTAATAGAAATTACTTTCATTATCAAGTTGGATAGAATCATTTCATGTACATCTAATAGATATTAAAGTTGTTTCATACATTAATTCAGAAGATACAGCAAGTAAACATTGGATTTATTCAGTGTATCATTCAGAAAGAAAGCGTCTGTATATTATAAACGTAGATCTATAAGATTCACGGCTGACCCTTAATAAAGAAATTAGTACCACGAATGGAGTGAGTGAATATAATTTAACGTCGCTTTCAACAATATTTCAGCTATATCGCGACGAACCCTCTAATCACCACCCAGCCCAGTTGCGTTCCTGCTACTTCAAAGAAGAAATCTTCTGCTACTTCAAAGAAGAAATCTTCTGCTACTTCAAAGAAGAAATCTTTGAAGCAGCATGGAACCAGACACCCTCCATCCACTCTATAAAACACTGATGACAGGACACAAGACACGGACAGGACACTTACATGGTGCAATAAAGACAAGTGATATTACAGCGCTAGACATCACATTATCAAGTTTCTGTTGCTTACCATGAATGGATACCAAACTACTATTTATTAGTGTTCCCAAGGCGTGGCGATTTCACAAAATTATAATTATAGGTTCAGCAAAATTAAAGCCAACTGAGTAATTGATAAATGGTAAGTCACGAAAAGAAAAGGCTGTGGAGATTTAAACTCTAGATTTAAACTTGCACTTCATTTTCAGCACATTACAGCTCAATCCTCTATGTGGTTATCTCCCCTGCAAAAACATAATTTAGGTGTATGTAATATGTAGATTTTTGTAGATCAGCGAAAACGCTTGGAACATTTTCCATGAATATTTTGGATGTAGAATGAAAAGAAAACATTTCTGAATACAAGGAAATTATTATGTAAATGATTTGACCACCACTGGATTTTATAAACTTACCACAAAATGTCCATAATAGATAATGTTGGAATTGAAGCATGATAAAGATGGACAAAAAAGTGGATGGGACAGACCAACGGACGTGGGTCTGACCAATGAAACGTACAAAAGGCACATATACAGGTTACATGCTATCTGATTTAATTGAAAAGAAGTCTCGTCGGCCTGCCTTCAATGGTTCTCAAGACAAGTCCTTCTGAAAAGAGAACGGACGAACTTGCGGAAAGATGAGCCCAATCGGGCTGATTGATAAAAATACATATAGTCACGTATGATTTTAGAAGAACCCTCGTGAAAATGTCAACTCGCCACTTGGGACTGGCCGTGCCATCTGCCCATTGATGTGAACGTGAGCGGCGATCAAATACAGGGAACAATATATTTGATAACTTGTACCCGTATATTTCCAAGAGGGTGTCAAACTGGGTCCTTCCTTTTAAATAGCAGTTCGATATTTTGCTAGTTATATGCACTAAAATTTGTACAGTTTGATTAGTCATCCACCTTGGGGCTTGTCAATAGTTAGCTCCGCATACATTAAATAAACAATCTGAACTCTAACAAAATCTCTATAATTACTCTGTAACTTTGACAACCGCTTCATTTAGTACTCCATAAAACTGATTTCATGTACTGGAGTTCAATCATAATGTTTTGGTGTTCAAGCGGACAAAGTTCGATAAGGCCGTTAGTGCATGTGTTGCTTATATCTGATGTCCAGTAAAATCGCCAAAGGTTCAAACCTACACACTCATGTAACCGCCTTTGGCATTATCGACATTTGAGTGAACACCAATACATTATGACGACGCCCTATGGAGATTTTTAAAGTTATTTCATGCGTGATATATTAAGAGTATCACAGAGTAAATTTGGTTATTTGTAGAGTTCAGATTATTATATACTATACTAAATAAACTAGTACAAGTTCCAATGTACACGTCTAATTAAAAAGTATGATCTTCAGTTATGAATATTTTCCCTTTTATAAGCATTTATAATGTTAACGACAAACTGACTACCGCCAGAAGCAGATTGCTACTCAGTGAAGATATCGCAAGTTTCTCCATTGGGTCAAGACAATGGTCGACCTAATAATTGTAATACAAAACTAAAAGGTCAATAATAATTACAATAGTTTTATTGGTCATACAATAATAATTTGATATTATAAATACCATAATACAATGTTCAAATATCGTTGACTGTGTTTTATTAAACTGTATTAAAACTTATTTAACCCTGCATTAAAAACCAGAAATAACACCTTTCTATTAAAGGGAAACTCTGGAAAAGCATGGGTGAACAATTATGTGATTTGTATTTTATGCATTTAACCTATAGGTCATCATGTATTTGTAAAAGTTTTATGGTACATATTTACACACATCATGGTTTACGAACTGAAACCTCGTGACAAACAAGTATTACTGGCCACATCATCGCTCCACCTAGGACTGACAATGCCATCCGCCCAAAGATGTGAACACACATAGATTAACATAAGCTTGTACAATACTATCATAATGAAGTATAGTGAATACCCAATCTAATAGATCCTAATAGACTCTTGTCTCTAATTCCAATCTTTTCAGATCAGACTTGAATTAGTGATCAAACTTATCAGATAGACAAACGATTACAATAAATATTTCAGTGTATTAGCTATAGTATATTCATTTGATACTTTTTGAAAAATGGTACAGGTTGCCAAGGGGGATAAGTCGCAAAATGGTACCGGTTGCCGAGAGGACAGGTCGCAAAATATTACAGGTCAAATTTACAGACTGGTACAGGTCAGTGTTACAAAGTGGTACTGATATGGCCATGGTGTCGTTGTCAGTCATAGAGGCAAACTGCTAACACTGAATCCCAAGTGCTAATTCCTAAGCTAATCCCTGAGCTAATCCCAATCCTTACATTAATCCTAACATCTGCCACCAGCCTCTCCCGTCAGCTGACATGATTGGAACTAACGCTAAAACTAATCCTTCCGCTATAAATAACCATAACCCTAAACTCCATCCTTATGTATCTATTCCCTCAAGCACTGTTCTTCAAGTCAGCAATCGACTACTCGACAACGACACATATTTTTTTTTTTTTTTTTTTTTTTTTTTAATTTTTTTATTTATATCTTCCAATTTCAATTCATATTCATACATTCAGCAGAATAAGTAGTATGTCTAAAATAAACATATCAAACTGACAAATCAGCATGTAATACAAATAATAAAAAATTAATAAAAATCCTAACTAATAAAAAAATAATAGTTATTATTGATGTACTCAATTCGCTTTTATCAACTGAAGAGATGGCAGTTAAAAATAAAAGGCTCTACGTCTCCTCCAAGATAAATAGTTGTATAGGCTGCCACTTCTTTTCGAATTTCAAAAAGGTTCCATTGACTATAGCAATTCTTTGTTCAAGTTTCATATTAAACCTTATCAGACTAATTATTTCCTCTAGAACGGGTCGTCTTCCTATTAATTTACAATTATATATATATTTTTTGGCAATCAGAAGAATATGATTAACAGATTTTAACTTCAAAGGGGCCCCGAAAACAATGGTTATTTCATTAAGAATAATATAGCTTTTTGTTTGTTGTCTGAGCCATATTTCTAATGATTGCCAAAAAGATTTGACAATTTCACAATACAACAGTAAATGTTCGAGCGTTTCTGTTTCAGTTTTACAAAAAGAACATAACGGACACAATATTATTTTCATTTTTGTCAATAGACTATTAGTGGGGAGAAATCTGTGCAGGATTTTAAATTGCAGATTCCATAAAGCGGTGTCTTGAGTACAAGATTTGGCCATCATATAGTTACTTTTCCACCGAAATTCTACTCTGGACAGATTTCTCTCCCATTTTAGTTCAGAGATTGGGGCCAGGCTGATGGACACCATCGTGGAATATACATCCCTACAACCTTTAGAACATTTCATCAAGATACGTAGTGCAGGGGGATATATGGGTGAGGTGAGGTTCTCTTTCATAATTTGTCTTGTCTTCCATTCTTTCGGGATATTCCTAAGTAATCTTTCATAATCCAAAAATGTACCTTTTAAATTGTACTTCGATTTTGCTTCGACAAAGTTACAAAGCTCTCCTTGTTCGTTTAAGAGATCCTTAAAGTGATTCAATCCTTTGTTTGACCACTGTTGGATAAAAAAGTTTGAATTCATACAGTGTGAATTTAACCAAACAGGTTCACTCAAAAGATTATCTTCAGTAAATTTAATTTTTCTGTTGAAAATTTGCCATGCAGAGAGAACTTCCTTCCAAAAAGGATTCTTCAGATTGTCTATCTCCTTTCTAAAATTTCCACCACAGTTTATTATTTTGACGATATCAAAATATTTACTTAAAATTTTTTGCCATTTGTTGTTAATATTAAGCATCCTTCTAATCCATGTTATTTTTAACGCATCAATGAATGAATTAACTTCTACCATTCTAATCCCCCCTTCTTTGAAGTCCCTAATAATTACTTGACGTTTAACTTTGTCCGGTTTACCATTCCAAAGAAAATTATAAAATAATTTATTTATTTTATCTAGATAAAGTTAGCGGTGGTTTTGGAAGTGACAAGAATAGATGTGTAAGCTTTGGTAAGGCAAGAGATTTAATTACGGTAACTTTTCCAAAAATTGTCAAGTTCCGATTTCTCCAGATGTTCAGTAGTTGATCTATTTGTTTTATTTTAGGTAGGTAATTAATATCGTATATATCACTCAGATCTAATTTAAATTGAATTCCTAATATAGTAAACTCTGATGGGTTCCACTCCAACCTGGCCCCCTCACATAATTTATATTTGGAATATGCAAGACTGCCTATCCAAATAGCTTTGGTCTTGTCTGCATTTATACGGAGACCAGACATCAAGTAAAATAACTCCAACGTCTTCAAAGTTTCACGGAGGGACGATTCACTTCCGTCAAGAAATATTTCTGTGTCATCGGCGTATTGCCCAATTTTGTATTCTACCTGATCTATTATGATACCCTTTATTTTTGGATTTTGTCTAATTAATATTGCAAGAATTTCAGCGCAAATAATAAAAAGATATGGAGAGAGAGGGTCGCCTTGTCTACAACCTCGTTCTACCCTAAAGAATTTTGACATGTGGCCATTTTGTAAATTACAAGACCTCGCATTTTTACAAAAGATTTCTACCCATTTTATTATAGAGGGACCAAATCCAAAAAAATCTAGAGAGTCATAAATAAAATGATGGGCAACAGTATCAAAAGCTTTTTCAAAGTCTATGAGAAGCATAAGGCCAGGGATATTGTTTTCTCTAGTTTCGAATAAAATGTCATAAACTAGGCGTATATTTTCCCCAATAAACCTATTCTTCACAAACCCCTTCTGATCCTCATGTATAATTATATCAAGAACCGACTTAATCCTATTGGAAATACAGGCCGAAGCCATTTTATAAGTAACATTCAATAATGAAATGGGTCTCCAATTTTTTAGAATTCTACGATCTTTTCCTGGTTTTGGTATACAAGCTATTAGTCCCTGTTGTTGTGTAATCGATAATTTTTCCATTTCATATCCCTCATTAATCGATCTCAAAATAAAATATCCCAAATCCTTCCAGAAAAATTTAAAAAATTCTACTGTGAACCCGTCTAACCCAGGAGATTTATTATTTTTCATTCTATATACAACAGTTTTCAGTTCATCATATGTGATGGGGCCTTCAATAGAGAATGTAACTTCAGGGGGCAATATTGAAATAGATTCTTTGTTTATATATTCTTTCCATAATTCGTCTCTGGTCCCCTTCTCCTTGTATAGTGACTGATAGAAATTGTTTTGTTCTTGTAGGATTTTCGAAATTTCAGTTATTTCCTCCCCATTGTCTAGTATAAGTTTATTTATTGTTTTATCCGTGAAGTTACGGTTCTCAAGATTCAAGAAATATTTACTTGACTTTTCCCCTTTTTCCACCCATGTAGCTCTTGATCTAACAATCGATCCCTGTATATGTCTTTTCCGAATATTTTCTAGATCTTCTTTATAATTATTTAACTGAAGAAAAGTATCGGTTTCTATGTTATGAAGGTTTTCCTGTATTTCATCTTCTAATTTCGAGATCGCGTTTTCTAATTCTGTTTCTTGTTTTTCGTTTTCTTTCTTCTTCCAAGAAGAGTATGAAATTGATTTACCTCGGACCTTCATAAGGAAGGTATCAAGAAATAACTGGTCTGAAATCAGAAGTTGGATATTTAATTTTGGTATTAGGGCTATACCCTCTCTGTCATACGGGGATGCAGCGTATTCTATGAGAGACATTGAGACAGTATATCTTCTACTAAAATTTGGTAATCTTTATCTTCCAATAGGCTGGAATTAAATTTCCAGTATCCTCTACCCTTTTCCCCTTTTACGTCTGAGATCGTCATAGAGATGAGAGAATGGTCCGTTCTATAGCCAGTGAGAATATCGGAAGTGACAGTAATATTTGCAATATCTGGGGAGACAAGAAAGAAATCTAAACGAGCTTGTTTTTTAATAGTTTTCTGTCTCCATGTGTATCTTCTAACGTCCCTATGTTGTATCCTCCATATATCAATTAGGTCGTTAACATTGATCTTGTCCAGAACATTTTCTCTAGCCGTTGGGTTATTAATATGCATGTAATTGTCATAATCTACTTTGGGATCTAATACTAGATTCCAGTCACCACCAAAGATATAAGATTCTGTTTCATAGTGATTTAAGAGATCCCACATATTGTGATAAAAAGAAGGGGAATCGGAATTCGGGCCATAAATGTTTACTAGCACTATGCTTCTATCCTTCAATTTAATTTCAGCAATTATATAGTTACCACCTGGATCTATGTCGGTTCTGCCTAGTGAAAAATCAAAGTTATTATTGAAGAGAATTGCGACCCCTCTTGCATTTGATCTAAATGGCGCTATAAGAGCAGAAAGACCCCATTCGTCTTTTAATATATTGACCCTCTCTCTCTCAATATGTATATCCTGAAGCATAATAATAGACGGATTTTTCTTCCGGAGGTATGTGATTACGTCCATACGCTTCAACTTTTGACCTAATCCCTGGCAGTTCATAGATAGGATATTTAAATTATCTGCCATAAGGATTCAGTGAACTATACATATATATTTATAGACATTGTGAAGTGGACATGAACTACCAGGATAATGTAGGCAGAATCCACTATCCCGTAAACGTACAAAATATTTACTTTCAAAAGGGCAGTAAGCTGAGTTTGAAAAACTTTACCGTCGAGAACAAAGATATCCCACAATGCGCAGTTTGAGTACATGTAACTAATTAGTGTAGTATTAACAAAACTATATAAAAGTATAGATAATGTGAAAATATAGAGAAAATAGAAACTATCAATCTTACAGAGAAAATAAATAAAAAAGTGAATATTAAAAAGCATATCATACTTCCTTTTCATAAAGAACATCGACTCCTTCACCTCGGCAACTCAATTTCTGGCTCCAATTTTAGCGCAAACTCTTCATTTTTTTCACAGAGCATTAATGGCCAAGAAAACTAACAGGCCCAGACCAAAAGTGTTCCAAATAACGCTATTGTAAACAGTATTTCTCGTATCTTTTCGCGCTCTACCACATGACGACACAGATCATGTAAACAGTGTGACAAAAATAGCAGAGAAATACAACCAACAGTTAAACGCATTCCGTGTATATTTCATCCCCTTTTCTCGAAGTGTATCAATGTCAGTACCAGTGAGCGTACAGTCCACAACTAATTATTTATTCAAATTCCGGTTATGTAACTAAATAGCCGACCACCAATTGATAGGGCATAACATTTCATTACATGATTCTTTGAGATATTCTACTCTGTTGAACTTCAGGACAGATTAAAAGATCTGGTGAAGGAGTACCAACATCACGCTACATGTAAGGCGACCTCAATTTTACAACAGAAAACTGGACAATACCGCCATTAACTGAACAACATTTGCTAAACTAACATACATTTCATACCAAACGTGTCAAGGACATTTACCATTCATTTAAATGTGTTTGGTAATACAACTTAGTTCTGTCCTTGAAGTGGCCGTTATTTGCACGCACATGTTGGTCTTAAACTAACAAGTCTAATCATGAATAATTACATCATGGAGGAAAAAGGCAGACAAAATAAATGACCAGTTTACTAGGGTAAAATAAGCAATTATTTCTATCACTTTAAGCTGGGCAAAATCGGTCACTGCTATTACGGGAAGATTCTCATCATCGGCCCGCATGGTGATGTACCATAACATGGCTCATATCTTCTGTGGCACGATGTATTGAGCTGTACGATATCTTTTTTTCACAATCCATTCCATAGTGTCACAAGTATGCTCGTATGCCCAATGTTCATTGGAGAGGTTTTAGTATTATAATAAACAAGTACACCATTAGCTTTCCCCGATGGCAGACCTGTGGGGAGTACAAACCGAAGATAAATTAGGCAAGACCGAAATCTTTGTGTAAGTAAAGTCTGTCTATAAGTAAAGTTTTCACTCTTTCTTGGTTCAGTTCACCTAGATGATTGGATCATAATTCCTTTCGTTATGTTAATAATTTGTTCGACTGTTACTGACTAGTTAATACACCTCATTGGTCCTAAAGGCTAAGTGATTGATTGGTCCACAATTCAGCATGTAGGCCAAGCCACTGGTTAGCTGATAAATGCTATCATTATCCTAGGTTATAGGTGGTTGACTGTCGCTATTGATTTTCAGCATATAGGTCACGACACTGGTTAGTTGACAGATGTCATCATTGTCCTAGGTGTCCTAGGTGTTACAGACTAGTCTTTTGTGTTAAATGCCGTCATTTACATCTGACGACGATACAGCTCACCAATCTCCAATGTACGAGTTGTCACAGCGAAACAGCTCACCAATTACCAGTATACGAGTTGTCAGAGCATTTCCATCATAGCTCTCTAGATTTGTATCTAATACCGCTTATGCCGGTGCTAGGGGCCGTGTGGTCATATCATCCAAGTTGCCACATGAACAGGTACAATAAAAGCGTACCTGAGATACAACACATATCACGAATCGTTAGATTCTTGGTATGTGCTTTAGAATAGGTTAACCAGAAGACTATTCTGTGAAGTCATGTGACGCAGTCAGTATGTCGGCACCTCTTCCCACTTCCCTTATATGTGTTGTAATAGATGATTGGCTGTCACTATTCGTCTTCAGCATATAGGGCAAGACACTGGTTTGCTGACAGACATCATCAATGTCCTAGTTTATGTTAGCTGACTGACCTCGCCAGTGTCCTCGAATCAGCAAAGTCCTGCAATGTAAAGTTCATCATCACCAATCGCTCTTTGAAACAGTGAACACGAAGTCTTGAATGTGTTACTATTATCAGAATTGACATACAAAATTTACACAATGATCCTTTTGTTTGCTGGGAAACACCACAAATAACTGGACTACAAGGTTGGTGCAAGTCAGAAAATTGAAATATCCCATCTCTCTCTTCCAAGCTATATTTATAATTATCGAATACATCAAGATTAAAAATTGTCAAAAGATTGTCAAGATTAAAAATAAACTTTCATTGTGATATTGCCCTTTACTATACCTGGTTCCCGGTACTGATTAGTTGCTAGATTCCATTGTACAATATAGCCATCGGGTGGTACATCCTATCATCATCTGAGGTTCATCTTCAGCATATCGGTTAGTAGATAGCACAAACATCCAAGGTTACCAGTTGGTTGGTCCAAAATCATTTTCAGCAAAATGGTGACGACACTGGTTAGTTGATAGACGTCATCATTGTCCAAGATCATGGATGCTTGTCTGACAATTTATCTTCAGCATAGAGGTCATCATACTGGTTAGGTGACAGATGTCATCATTGTCCTAGATTATAGATGGTTGGCTTTCACAATTCCTCTTCAGAATATAAGTCATCCTACTGTTTAACTGATAGATATCATCATTGCCTTATGTTTTGGATGCTTGTCTGACAATTCATCTTCAGCATATAGGTAATCATACTGGATAGTTGATAGAAGTATCATTGTTCTAGGTTATGGATGGTTGGCTGTCAAAATTGATCTTGAGCATAGAGGTCATCATAATGGTTTGTTGACAGATGTCATCTTTGTCCTATGTTACACAGGGTTGGCTGTCACAATCCATCTTCAGCATATATATTTCACGGTGTTGTCCTATGTTAAAGATGGTTGGCTCTCGTGGTTTATTTTCAGCATAGATTTGGTTAGTTAATATATGTCATCATTGTCCTAGGTTATGTTTGACTGGGTGTCAAACATTCATCTTCAGCACATACGTCATGATACTGGTTAGTTGATAGAGATCATCATTGCCCTCTGTTATGGTTGGTTGGCTGGCAAGCATTCATCTTTCGCATAGGTCATCTTACTGGTCAGTTGATATATTTCAGCATTGCCCTAGTGCGTGGTTGGTTGGCTGTCAAAAATTCATCTTCAGCATATCGTCGTGGCAGTGTTAGTTGACAGACCTCAGATTTGTCCTCGGATCAGACACAAACAAAGTATTGCATAAGTTACTATTATCAGAATGGACAAACAAGATTTACACAATGGTTCTTTTGTTTGCTGAAAAACACCACAACTAACTGGACAACCAACTGGTAACCTTGGATGTTTGGGCTATCTACTAACCGATATGCTGAAGATGAACCTCAGATGATGATAGGATGTACCAACCAATGGCTATATTGTACAATAGAATCTAGCAACTAACCAGTACTGGGAACCAGGTATAGTAAAGGGCAATATCACAATGAAAGTTTATTTTCAATCTTGACAAATATGTATTCGATAATTATAAATATAGCTTGGAAGAGAGAGATGGGATATTTCAATTTTCTGACTTGCACCAACCTTGTAGTCCAGTTATTTGTGGTGTTTCCCAGCAAACAAATGGATCATTGTGTAAATTTTGTATGTCAATTCTGATAATAGTAACACATTCAAGACTTCGTGTTCACTGTTTCAAAGAGCGATTGATGATGATGAACTTTACATTGCAGGACTTTGCTGATTCGAGGACACTGGCGAGATCAGTCAGCTAACATAAACTAGGACAATGATGACGTCTGTCAGCTAACCAGCGTCTTGACCTATATGCTGAAGACGAATAGTGACAGCCAATCATCTATAACCTAGGACAATGATGACATCTATCAACTAACCAGTGTCGCGACCTATATGCTGAATTGTGGACCAATCAATCACTTAGCCTTTAGGACAAATGAGGTGTATTACCTATTCAGTAACAGTCGAACAAATTATTTACATAACGAAAGGAATGATCCAATCATCTAGGCGAACTGAACCAAGGAAGAGTGAAAACTTTACTTATAGACAGGCAAGCCGCTACAAACCATTACCTCTTCGTAACTAGTTGGTTACTGTTTCATGGGGTACTGATTGGTACTGGCGGGAAAGGTCTTCTTGCAGAACCGTCTGATCTGTACCAACCAGTTACTACGTATTACCCACTTATTGGCTACCATACAGTTGAATGTACAATCATTTACCGCTATATTACCAAACCAATTTTTCACACTTGGTTATATATTGGTAACAATGCAGTAACGCATCCGTATACCTTGATTAGTTACTGAATAGCTACCAACCCAGGTCTGTTTACCTACAATACATCTTGATGGCCGCATGGTTGTGGTAGGAAAGGTCTCCTTTGGTACCGTTCAGTTGTCAAGTTGGTTACCTATCAGTAAAGAGTGGACATTACCAAATGGTCACCAATCATTTACCATACATTTCAGTTATAGTATAGCCTATTGGTTGCAAATCATTACTGACCAGTAGCCTTCAGTCGGAACTGTACAGTGTTGCAAATTCGGGATCGTGGTTGCTACCAATCGGTTAAAATCAGTTACTGTCATTTACTACCACGTGGTAACTGATCGGTAACTACACTGTACTGTTCAGCCAGGACTTCACGGTACCAAGCTTAACATTTCCGTGTAGTACCAATTGGTTACCTAGAGGTTACCAACATGGAAATGAATGGTTCGTGAGGGGTACAGAACGGAGTGGTGAAAGTTCGTCTGTGTATTAGCCCGAAGAGGTAATGTGAAGCAATTCCAGATATAATCTTTGCTTTGTGGTTACCACTCATAATTTGTACCTTCAACCTTAGGTCTTTCATCGTTGAAACCTGTTTTTGTGGTTACCGCCTTTCAATTAAAAATTGTCTGGTATAGATTATTTACTTACACAAAGATTTCGATCTTGCCTAATTCAGCTTCGGTGTGTAGTCCCCACAAGATTGCCATCGGGGAAAGCTAATGGTCTACTTGTTTAGCATAATACTAAAACCTCTCCAATGAACATTGGGCATACGAAAATACTTGTGACACTATGGAATGGATTGTGAAAAAAAAGATATCGTACAGCTCAATACATCGTGCCACAGAAGATATGAGCCATGTTATGGTACATCACCATATGGGTCGTTGTTGAGTTGTCGATTGCTGACTTGAAGAACAGTGCTTGATGGGAATAGATACATAAGGAATGAGTTTAGGGTATGATTATTTATAGCGGAAGTATTAGTTTTAGCGTTAGTTCCAATCATGTCAGCTGACGGGTGAGGCTTGTGGCAGATGTTAGGATTAATGTAAGGATTGGGATTAGCTCAGGGATTAGCTTAGGGATTAGCACTTGGGATTCAGTGTTAGCAGTTTGCCTCTATGACTGACAACGACACCATGGGCATATCAGTGCCACTTTGTAACACTGACCTGTACCAGTCTGTAAATTTGACCTGTAATATTATGCGACCTGTCTTCTCGACATGCGACTTATCCCCCTTGGCAACCTGTACCATTTTTCAAAAATACCAAATGAATATACTATAGCTAATACACTGAAATATTTATTGTAATCGTTTGTCTATCTGATAAGTTTGATCACTAATTCCAGTCTGATCTGAAAAGATTTGAATTAGAGACAAGAGTCTATTAGGATCTATTAGATTGGGTATTCACTATACTTAATTAGGATATTATTGTACAAGCTTATGTTAATCTATGTATGTTCACTTCAATGGGCTGATGGCATTGTCAGTCCCAGGTGGAGCGATGATGTGGCCAGTAATACTTGTTTGTCACGAGATTTCAGTTCGTAAACCATGATGTGTGTATATATGTATCATAAAAACTTTTAGAAATACATGGTGACCTATAGGCTAAATGCATGAAAAATAAAATACAAATCACATAATTGGTCACCCATGCTTTTCCAGAGTTTCCCTTTAATAGAAAGGTGTTATCTCTGGTTTTTAATGCAGGGTTAAATAAGTTTTAATACAGTTTAATAAAACAGTCAACGATATTAATTCATGAACATTGTATTATGGTATTTATAATATCAAATTATTATTGTATGACCAATAAAACTATTGTAATTATTATTGAACTTTTAGTTTTGTATCACAATTATTAGGTCGACCATTGTCTTGACCCAATGGAGAAACTTGCAATATCTTCACTGAATAGCAATCTGCTTCTGGCGGTAGTCAATTTGTCGTTAACATTATAAATGCTTATAAAAGGGAAAATATTCATAACTGAAGACCACGTTGTTGAATTAGACGTGTGCATTGGAACTTGTCAAAACTTAGAAGTTAGCTCCGCATAGTTTATTTAGTATAGTATATAATAATCTGAACTCTAACAAATAACCAAATTTACTCTGTGATACTCTTAATACATCACCCTTGAAATAACCTTAAAAATCTCCACAGGGCGTCGTCATAATGTAGTGGTGTTCACTCAAATGTCAATTATGCCAAAGGCGGTTACATGAGTGTGTAGGTTTGAACCTTTGGCGATTTTACTGGACATCAGATATAAGCAACACATGCACTAACGGCCTTACTGAACTTTGTCCGCTTGAACACCAAAACATTATGATTGAACCCCGGTACATGAAATCAGTTTATGGAGTACTAAATGAAGCGATTGTCAAAGTTACTTAGAGTGTGAATAATTATCAGCATCACAGAGTAATTATAGAGCTTTTGCTAGAGTTCAGATTGTTTATTTAATGTATGCGGAGCTAACTATTGACCAGCCCCAAGGTGGATGGCTAATTAAACTGTACAAATTTTAGTGCATATAAGTAGCAAAATATGGAACTGCTATTTAAAGGAAGGACCCAGTTTGACAACCACTTGGA
>JAVTVY010015639.1:0-65712 GCA_036873755.1 Hanleya hanleyi
AAATGTGTGGTAGGAAACTTCGCTGTGCTTCTATCCGTCTCAGAATATAGGTCATGTATATCCATTGAGTATACGCACCCCTCAAGACAAGAACAAGCTGACATTATTAGTGCGCATAATGCATGTATTTAGACAATGTTTCCTCATTAGCTTTCAGTTAATTGTACAGCGACCAACTAATTTCTTTTCAAGATAATCATCCTGTCCGTCCTCTAAACGTTTGTCAGGCTTTATTATTTTTATATTATTCACATTGTATCATTAATCTTGGGTGTAAAACTCGGCTGTCAGTGTCGTTTATTAATTGACTTTAAATTGCCATTTCACTATGCATTCAGTTTTAGCCCAATGCACTCATGGACTCACTAAGTGGAAGCTGTGCCATTAGTGTCACCGAAAGAGGACATTTAAATGTTGATTGATTAATTTATTTCAACTGGGTTAAAACGGTCCTCGGTGAAAACAGTTTCTACCTAGACCAACACATTTTCACTTGGCTGTAAATCTTTCACCACCAGGTGTAAAAATGGAAGCTGGATTGATCTGCATGTGTGGAAAACATTCCAGCCAGGTGCTTCTCAGGTTACTGATATTAAAAGTGACTTACCAAGTTGAGTAATACGTTATTGAATTTGAGCTTTGAACCCTTTGTATAGTTATTTATACGCTATGTAGCGGTTTTAAAATAATTGGGCACTCTATCGCAAAAAAAACAAATTCTCTTAGTTCAGATAGGTCAATGCTACCATCACCTATTTTTATCAAAAATAGGAAAATAAGCGTGTAACCATTCCCGGAGAAGCCGCCACAAATTTAGGTTCGTTTATTCCAATCTCAGTTTAGAAGTTTCTGCCCTTATTGCTTCGCTCTCCTATCAAAGTCTAGTTTCACGATAACGGTGACAGCCTTGTAACCCACAGTTTTGCTGATAGAATTGGAACCCTCTACTATTGTGATTGTCTTATAAATCTCTTGAGATGGTCAAGCGGATAGCTCTGGCTCACTAATAACAAATGCTCCCTAAACCTGCACATGCGCAGTTGAAAGACCAAAAGGCGACGTCACGTTTCAAAAGGCGACGTCGCGTTTCGAAAGGCGACGTCGCGTTTCGAAAGGCGACGTCGCGTTTCAAAAGGCGACGTCGCGTTTCGAAAGGCGACGTCGCGTTTCGAAAGGCGACGTCGCGTTTCGAAACGCGACGTCGCCTTTTGAAAACGCGACGTCGCCTTTTGAAAACGCGACGTCGCCTTTTGAAAACGCGACGTCGCCTTTTAAAAAACACGACGTCGCGTTTTAAAACGCGACGTCGCGTTTCTTTCCTATCTTTTAACATTGCCAAACAAGACGCGGGTGAAACACGACGTCGCCTTTTGAAAACGCGACGTCGAGTTTCGTTGTGTCGAGTTTTACAATGCAAAAACATAGGAAAGAAACGCGACGTCGCGTTTTAAAAGGCGACGTCGTGTTTTCCAAAAGGCGACGTCGTGTTTTAAAAACGCGACGTCGCGTTTCGAAACACGACGTCGCGTTTCGAAACGCGACGTCGCGTTTCAAAAGGCGACGTCGCGTTTTGAAAAGGCGACGGAAATTTGGCACAAATAGAACACCATAGTTTATCACGAAATTTCGTCTGTGTACCGTTACTTTATACTCCTGTGCATAATTGTAGTATGCACTATGTGAGAGATAGTCCCTAATTAACTACACGAGGCAAGACTAGGTCTGACACACTAATGACATCCATCGTCCAGGCAGAATTATCGCGTCAGCAGGACCCATGTCGCGTGTACGGCATGCAGGTGAAATCTGGAGTGACATGGAATACATTTTTCTGCAAGGAGAATCCTTCAATGGTATTTTGTGTTGTTAACTGGAATTGCATGTGCTTAGAGAAACATCCGGAACAAAAGTATTAATCAACTCTTTCAAGGGTGACGAGTTCGCTCATAAAAGTTTGGTAAAGATGTTTTTTTTTCCTCCCAAATGTTCAATCTTATAGCAATAATCACAATATATAAACGGATTCTATCGACATTAATCCACGCCCTAGGCTTCAAATGAAGAACCTGACATCCGAGGGAAGTAATTTCATTTACATATGCGAAATTCCTCTAGATGTTATCGTTGATACAAGCATTCTACAAGGCAACATAAAGTAAAGATACACCTAAAATAATCATGATGATATATATGTATTGCCAATATTTGAATAGGAATGTCCCATGCTCAATGTCCCATGCTCGCACAGGTGCTCCTATATACATATACACGATCTGTAAATAACAGCTTAACTACTGTAAGGTACGAAAACAAATATTGTTGGATGAATGTTGAGATACTATCGTTGCCTCTTCAAAGCTGAAAAATTCTAGCACTTTCGCACATTCTTAAGACCATCGACATTTGTGTAGTGTACTATGTTAAATATATAACACTTTTATAAGCTTACATTGTTGCACCATACTAATCACTACATTCCCTTCATTATTTGAGCAAGTGTAACTGTATCTCGATATTTACACGCTAGAACAAATCCACAATGGACACTGTATCATCTGTTTCAGTGTGGTAGGAAATACCAGAAGTGTCATATTTGCAAACCTCGATAATTATGTTATATATGGGTCAAGTGCAGGAGTTAGGCTGCATGTCGGATATATATGGCCCAAGTGCAGGAGTTAGGCTGCATGTCGGATATATATGGCCCAAGTGCAGGAGTTAGGCTGCATGTCGGATATATCCTTCAACCGGATAGGTAAGGCTGAATGTCGGATATATCCTTCAACCGGATAGGTAAGGCTGAATGTCCGCATCTGGATCAGTTGACGATCTCTTGGAGGAAATCCAATCCCTGACTTGCTGACGATACTTAGACATGAAACTTTTGTCTGGTATTTCGATCTCAATGGCATCAACATCAGGAGCTCGAGTGAGTCTTCCTTTACGATACTGGACCAGCGTCGGATTTTTTATTAGCATGTAGGCCAAGTACCACCGTTTTCGTGCAAAGTTAATCTTACCTGCAATTCAAAAATAAATTGAAACCATGAATAAAAAGCATGAATATGGCATAATCGGTTGCCGTCGTACACAAAGATCTGTTGATAATCTGCAGTTGTTGTCAAATTACAAGAGCACGTTTCGATGACGAGAGAGAATTAAAAATAATAAATGTATTATTATAATGTTCACAGTTACTGTGGACATGTAGATTTTATGTTCCCAGGCCAATGTAGGTGGTGGTAAGTACCCTTTTTAGGTTCCCAGGCCAATGTTGGTGGTTAGTACCCCTTTTATCTTCCCAGGCCAA
Source organism: Hanleya hanleyi (assembly GCA_036873755.1). Taxonomy (NCBI): domain Eukaryota; kingdom Metazoa; phylum Mollusca; class Polyplacophora; order Lepidopleurida; family Hanleyidae; genus Hanleya; species Hanleya hanleyi. The sequence goes on from JAVTVY010015639.1 coordinate 3,311, forward strand.
TGTGGATGGTAATTACCCTTTTCAACTGTCTGAAGCCACTTTCCCCAAAGGTGAGAGTGAGTCGAGAATTTTTATCACAAGAACGAATGATTCGCTTTTCTGAATGACTCGACTTTCTTTCGCCTCATTGATGGGTTTTCATTAGAGAAATTTTTCTCGAAAGAAAAAAAACGATATCGCTAATCAGTCGAGAATCCTTCGATAAAAAACGACTTAAAATAGTACAGCCTTCGCCTAGCCTGGTACCCTACCAAGCATGTTGAATTGCTGACATATACCCGTAGACTAGGGAACCAGGTTACTTCTTGAAAAGTTGTTCTGGTTCTATGTGAAATATCCCATTCATGTGGTCTGCCCCACCGATAGATCCATGTATTTCCAAAGTATATGTCCGTTATTATAGATAGAACCTGTGTGGGTAACAAAACTTCATGTCTGCGATATTCCCTGTTTGATTTTATATAGACATAACCGGAGATCGTTTGGGCGGTCAGATGTTCAACCGAACGGATTCGCGTCGGACTACATTTTTAAATAATAATGAACTGAAGTTGTTTATGAAAATGTTATATTCAATGCAGTCTCTTCTAAGATCGCGATGGCATGGTACGTTATACATGGATAAATCGGCAGCTTCAGCTCAAGTTTACCTGGTCATATACTTTATATAGCATCCTCACTTGGCGGAGTAACAGCTATCAATCTATGAATGCCGTAATTGTATTCATTAGCGTCTCGATGGTTTCGCGATATTCTCTCCAAGCATTCTCGATCAAAATTCTCTCGATCAACATAAAACCATCGATTATCGGTGGGAAGACGAATAAAAAAAAGATATCGAGAAAATCGATCGAGAATTTTAAAAACCATTTCGGTATTTTCATATTTTTCTCTCGACATTCAGGCTCTCGAAGAATTTCTTCGCGAAAACCAAAGAAAATTCTCAATTGAAGGAAAAACGATTAACGGGACGCTACCTTAACCACATTGACGCCAATACCGTCCTGGCAAAGTTTCATATCCTTTCGACTAAATACACAGAGATATATAATATTATATTACTGGCTCGGCTGACTAGCTGTATTTGTAATTTGTTGCTGAAAAGTGTAGCATCCCTAGCAGAATTGAGTCGTCTCAAGTAAGAACTATTGGCCTACCAAGAAAAACGACGGTGGGTGTTTTTCTTGCACACATGAGAAGTGAATTCCGTATAAAGATACTTCCATGCGATGATCGGAATGTGAAATTTTTATCTAGTAATGTTCCCGAATGATAAGGTGTATTGTTCCCACGCACTCTCTAATCATTGCTGGATCCTGAAGACAGTTTGATCATCCTAATACAGAATCTTATTGCAAAATTCTAGTCCCAGTTTGGGAGCAATTGCATTGTATGAGAAAATAGATTAGCCGATTATTTCTCACAAGATTATAGTCAAAAATTTGAAATTATTAACGGTAACTGAATCGTCTGATGAAGGATGCTTCGAGGAGAAATAATAAACAATTTAAACACGTATTCTTTTGTTGTTCTAAGTTAAGAGACTTCATTGAAGATTAAGTGTTTTAGCGAAGTTTTGTCAACCATGAAATATGGTTTAGGATGCCAAAATGATATAACATATACGAGAGATATTTTTTTTTAGATAAATTAAAATATTTTATCTTTTTATATGGTTTGAATATAGCCCTGTGTCTTTGGGATTTTGAATAACAGCATCTTGAAACTGAAGTGAAATAGCACCTTTTTCTATCCGTATTGTAATTGCACAATTACACTATTTCAAGTAGTTATCAAATTGTTATTATTGATCGCTAATTCCCAGAGGTTGAAAATTAATACAACAATATAAATTAAGCTAACTGGAATTTTATTTTATTACATAGTATTTCATTTTTGCGCTACAAATGGCACCTCACGGGGGCTAAAACCTCGATAGAACGCACCACGTCCTTTTATGGGAATTATTAGATCACTAACAACTCTTGCAAGCTATAAATTAAACTAGCAAGCTATACTGATTCTATAATTGAGAGTGAACAGATATTGTTGACCCCGACAGGTAATCGACATTGTTGACCCCGACAGGTAATCGACATTGTTTACCCCGACAGGTAATCGACATTGTTGAACTAGACAGGTAATCGACATTGTTGACCCCGACAGGTAATCGACATTGTTGAACCAGACAGGTAATCGACATTGTTGAACTAGACAGGTAATCGACATTGTTGACCCCGACAGGTAATCGACATTGTTGAACCAGACAGGTAATCGACATTGTTGACCCCGACAGGTAATCGACATTGTTGACCCCGACAGGTAATCGACATTGTTGACCCCGACAGGTAATCGACATTGTTGACCCCGACAGGTAATCGACAGTGTTGACCCCGACAGGTAATCGACATTGTTGACCCCGACAGGTAATCGACATTGTTGACCCCGACAGGTAATCGACATTGTTGACCCCGACAGGTAATCGACATTGTTGACCCCGACAGGTAATCGACATTGTTGACCCCGACAGGTAATCGACATTGTTGACCCCGACAGGTAATCGACATTGTTGACCCCGACAGGTAATCGACATTGTTGACCCCGACAGGTAATCGACATTGTTGAACCAGACAGGTAATCGACATTGTTGACCCCGACAGGTAATCGACATTGTTGACCCCGACAGGTAATCGACATTGTTGACCCCGACAGGTAATCGACATTGTTGACCCCGACAGGTAATCGACACTGCTTCCTTATATTTATCTGAATCTGGAAAACTTCAACACGAACAAAGAAGACTACTTTGTGATTTGGGTGAAGATGAACCAAGACAAAGTTAATAGCTTCATCAGCATGCTAGGAACATCCTGAAATTCACGAAAACAACTGTCTGTACTGTGTCATAACTCCTATCACCTGGCCGATTTGAAGGTCCCTCCCTGTGCAGAGAGCTTACAACGACATCATGGAGCTCATCGCAAGAGGTGTCCGGCGGATGGACGTGATCAGTGAGGATCTTACAGAATACCCTCATCACAGGGTGGTTGTGTGTGTAGTCAACAAGTAACATCCCAATATAGGACTGAAGGCCTGTGAAAAGAGACAAGATAAAAAGTATAATCGTTGTTTATATAGCAGGCCGTTCTGGTACTTATACATATGCCCCGTTTTCATATTTATCCATTTCATTTCCATATCAAAATTTTTTATTTGGACATAAAACAATCGTAAAAGTTCATATCAAGACACAACCCTTAATTTTTATATAAAGAAAATAAGTTTTCATATAAAAAAAAAGCATTTTATTTCTTTTATTTTTATAAAAGAAACAAGTGATTAAATACCAAAACGACATGCCATAGTTCAGGTGGCTGAACTGTAAACCAATGACAGTGCAGTGTTGTTTAATCTTATATGGTAAGTATAACGCGAGAATAGTCTATTACATAACTTGCACTTCTTGAATTCAGAGGGTCAGGTTCATCGTTTCGAATTCCCAAAATTCCATAAGAATATGTCTGTCACTGTACCTCGGTCCCAGGTTTCATATCCCCGCTGTAGAGGACTTCTGTCCATCCTGCCTAGCGTAACCAGGCCAATAACCATTGCAAGAAGAAGGCGTCGTAAAGAGGAAAATGTTCCAGTGCCCATATTAACGATGAGCATAAAGTAGGCAGTGTTCTCATACACCTTTCTGAAACAGAATGGCTTTGTTTGTAATCATGATCGAACAGAACCATTAGAAATTTACAGAACCTCACCTGTCCGCTTCATAACATCCGATGTATTTTTTTGTTTTTTTAGGTAGTCAACATATATCGCGATAAAAGTTTAACATCACTAAGAAATTCTAAAGTTTCGAAGCAGCCGTCCCCGAACTGGGTTGTGTGAACAATTGTTATTTTTATACCCCCCGCAACGAAGTTAGTGGAGGGGGGGCGGGGGGTATACTGGAATCGGCTTGTGCCGTCTGACCGTCTGTCTGTAGACGCAATTTTGTCCGGACTACTCCTCCTAAGATTTTGCTTCTATTTTAATGAAACTTTACATTTGTGTTACCTTTGTTTTGAAGAAGTGCATGTCCTATTCACAAAGCGAAATTATAAGTTTTGACATATTTATGACGTTTTGAACTGTATCTATTCCCATGTGGAGGACACAATTTTGTCCGGAATATTCCTCCTTCTATTTGCTTCTATTTGAATGAAACTTTACATATGTGTTACCTATGATTTGAAGATGTACATGTCCTATTTACAAGGCGAAAATTTTGACATATTTATGACGTTTTGAACTTTATAGGACTTTGCCATTTTCAGGATCTATTCCCAGGTAGCGACAAGTTTCTAGTGTAATCAACTACTCCTACTATTTTTATCAGAAGGTTCTGAAACTTTCTAGACATGTTTGAAGATTTGCATCTCCTATTTGTGACATGAATATTAATTTTTGTCAAAATTACCCAGACTTGGGCTTTGTCGATTTTCTGCATATATTCCAGCATGTTCTTGTGTAATTAACTAGTCAAACAGTTATTACTGGATGTTTCTGAAACTTTGTACACATGTTTAATATGGTTTGAAGATGTGCATCTCTTATTTATGACCTGAAATATTAGGTCAAAATTACCAGGCCTTCATTACCCAGACTTGGACGTTGTCGATTTTCTGCATATATTCCAATATATAGAGCATGTTCTTGTGTAACTAACTAGTCACACAGTTATTACTGAATGTTTCTGAAACTTTGTGCACATGTCTAATATGGTTTGAAGATGTGCATCTCTTATTTATGACCTGAAATATTTGATCAAAATTACCAGGCCTTCAAATGAATGTCTTCAAATAATCATGTAATGTGTGTTGATAAGTTGATCAGCAAGCAGTATTTTACATTATAATATTCCATCATTTAACCCCCCCACCCCCGCCCTGCAATAAAGATGAGGGAGGGGTACAGGATCGGCTTGTCCATCCTGTGGATACAATTTTGTCCGGACTAATACTCCTAAATTTTGCTTCTATTTTAATACATTTACCATGCGATTCACACATTTGTTACACAGTGTGAAATATCGATTCTGGGCCACCATATAAATGCATAAAAGATATGTAAGAAGTCGATTCTTGACCACCATATAAATGCATAAATTCTGACTTTTCATTTACCAATTTTATATAAATCTGTGTGCATGCAAACCTAGATATTGTGATGTGTTTTGACAAAGCTAATACTATTCCACAGGGGCTCGTTGCCGTTGTTAATTGGTTAAATAGGTTGATTATAGGGGGGGGTCGAGGTCGGTAATAAAAGAGGAAGGGAGGACATTCAAGCTGGCGCCGTCGCCACACCACGCTCACAAAACTCCGGTTTTATATCCCCTTGTGTTCGAAAATCGAATGAACTTCACTTTCAACCGATCGAGGAATGGTCAAATCGCATATATCTTACTTTACCTTCTCCCGATCTGGCCTCTTTAGGCAAAAACTTGCATTTACCCGCCCAATTTTAACCGATATTTCCAGATTGACCGTAATCTCGATACTTTCTCTCGCCACAGTGCCCGAGAATGAGCGAGACTTTCCTACCAGGGTTCGTCGGGAGCCGACTATCAGCTGACGTGAGACCAATAAAACACGGTTACTAACCGGGTTAGGGTTGGTCCCCAGTCTAAACACATTTTGGTCCCCAGACTTGGCTATTGTATGCATTGTTTCGTGATCCCTACATGTAGTATGACTTGAGGTGAGATTACTGATGCACATCTCTGTGAAGAATGAAATATTTTCAGAAAGAACTCCGAAAACGTCTAAAACCGTGAGAACAAGAACAATCAGCTTGAAAATTTGTGGAGACAGCTGTATGATAATAATTAATATATAATATATAACTCTCCCTATCTAATGACGGTCAATAGTCATTATTGTAAAAGTTAATGCCCCTCTCCCAAACCAATGGACAGGGAGGCGGGGGGGGGGATGAGGGAGTAATGAAATCCCCTTCCCCCATCATCCTAATAAACCAATTAAAAACGGTGTATATCGGCTTTCAATTTGAGCCTGCAAAGAGCCATAAACTTCCATTGAGCTGAGGGGTAAACCTACTGGTGATATTTAGGCCTACATGGATGGATGGATGGATTTACTTGGGCACTCCATCGTGGAACGATGGGCACTGGTCATGCAGGACATGCCGTGCAAGCCGTTCCCCCACACCTTCCTACACATGGTCCCTTGAACAAGTATCACATAGACACTGACAACCTTCCCTTTATTGTCCGTGACTAATCTACTCTGTCTCGCCGGCCATAAACTCCGGCTCATGTCGTCAGCTCGATACTATTCACCTCCCACATTCATATCGGCCCCAATTACAACATCAGTGGATACAGAGATCAAGCCCACTAATAAACCCATATGCCCACAATTTTCCTTTTTCATATCATACAGATTTCTCCCTCAACCTATGTACATGTATACCCCCCTATGTACATGTATACCCCCCAAATATAATGAATTTGTATGCTAAACGATACCACAGCCATATTTGTTCTTTTCGTCTAGCAGAAACTAAACAAGTGTTGTAAACAAGTAACAGTGCCCATCCATCCTGCCGACTTGTCGTAGTTCTAGAAATTTTCTAATTGTTGCTACAAATAATGATTACTGCTAATCGGAATTCAGTAGGCATATACGCTCTATGTATGGCCTACAGGAAGCGATAGCAAAGGCTTTATGATCTCCTCTGTCATGGGCGGCTCGCGACGAACTTGGTGCCTGGCGAGGAAGTCTCGCTCATTCTCGGGCATCATGGCGAGAGAAAGTATCGAGATTACGGTCAATCTGGAAATATCGGTTAAAATTGGGCGGGTAAATGCAAGTTTTTCCATGAAGAGGCCAGATCGAGAGAAGGTAAAGTAAGATATATGCGACTTGACCATTCCTCGATCGGTTGAAAGTGAAGTTCATTCGATTTTCGAAGACAAGGGGATATAACACCGGAGTTTTGTGAGCGTGGTGTGGCGATGGCGCCAACTTGAATGTCCTCCCTTCCTCTTTTATTACCGACCTCGATCCCCCCCCCCCCGTAATCAACCTATTTAACCAATTAATAACGGTAACGAGCCCCTGTGTACTATTCCATGACCCTTTAGGTCGATTATGTAAGTTCATATTTATACAGATAACATAGAAACCGTTTATGTAAGTGTAATGATTTAACCTTGATTTTGACGAATGAATTGTACAATGCGACAGTTTTGTGATTTGCTAATCATAATTGTACCGAATTCGTAAGGACATTTATGCCGGGTTAAATTGACATTGTAACGTCTAGCTTTGTATATAACGGAATGAACGGCACATATAGTCAGACAGTGTGTAACCTCTGGAACGAGTCCATTCCGTGGAAATTATTGAAAACATAACTGTGTTGTGGTATATTATCTGCCTGGACTTCCCTGGACTTTCTGTCTGACGTTGTGAAGTTCCCACTGATTGACAATAGTGCGTGTGATGAACAGTGTGTACTTTACAGCACTGGATCATGCCTAACGAACTCTAAGACATTGTGTTCTTGTAACTTTCTTGGAACATTCTGGACTGAATCCTCAGACAGGTTGGTAAGCATGTATTGAACGCGAGGTTTAACCCTTAACTTTCTCCCTCTCCCTTGAACGATCATGTTATATGTGCCATAATCATGCCTTATATGAACTGTTGACATTTCTCGTATATTGTGCATGTTTTGTTTATTATTGATAATACTGCATGCCCGGTGGAGTTGATGAAGCAATGATGAAACTGGTAGATTGGATGAATTCATTTGTGACTAGTAAATTTAGTGATTTGCAGATTGATAAATCTAGCCGGCATCATTGAAAACAGTTGACCGCTTCTCTCTTGCAGGAAACAAGCCTATGTTTATGTATACTATGATTGTCTTTTTGAATTTGGTGCTAATACTGTTATGTGGAAAATGGAATAGGTCTTTGGATTATGGACGCGGATATTCTCTAATGGACGACGGCTGGATTATGAATGACGGACTAGACGCTTGTAATTTGAAGTTTGTACGATATTATTGTGATGTGGTTCCACAATGATTTTTTGTTAGGACGTTTATTGCAATTAGTTGCCATAATAGTGTAGCTGGTAAGCTAAGACCCTTAACGCAATATTGGCTAAATGGAACTAAAATTATCGCGTATATGTTGGCAGGTCCTAAGATACACTGAGTACATGTAGACGTACTATAGTGATTGTAGCATGTAATGCTGAAAGGCTATGGATGCCTGTTCGTGTTGGTTGACGAACCTTCACAATCCCCGATTAGGCTATGAAAGCCTGGATATCGTGAATATTTGTGGTTATTTGTTTATTTTAGATCCTCAGATACAAGTCTAAGATGTTGGATGACAAATTGGTTTCAATTAACACGTATTGGCAACTTCGTTAAGTTCGGTACAAATTGTGTCCAAGTCAACCATAAGTTTCTAGCTTTCATGATGAGTAACATGTAAGGTCCAAACGTTAATCTTTGCGGATGGGGTACCGTACATTAAATTAGCACAGGCGATGCTAGAGAAATCCGATACTTGGTGACAGTTATAGAAGACTGTTTGAGACATAACCACAGAATGATTGTGTCTGTGGTGAATATTTTTGTTGCAACAATATTGAGATGCCCTGTAGTGGTATGAATTGGATAATGCGCGTTGTCATTTAGTGCAAAATACTTTTGTCATTGCTGATCGAGTTTCCCCGTGTGAATCCTTTCTCTGGCATCATAGTTTTTCTTGCAAAGAAATGGTATGTTAATTCTGTTTTGGAATACGTATGTTCTTATTGGTGTAGGCTGGAACGTAGAGTCTGATACTCTCTATTCTGAAGAATTCGCATTTCTTGCAGATATGATCTAAATGCCTAACATTGCCATTCGCAACCACTTGAATGTTACCAGAATTATTGCCCGTTTGAATGCCACTTCTTGACAGGCATTGAATATGACAATTGATGTGTCGGCACAGGATATTTTGATGTGTATTTCTTTCACCATGGTTTTGCTTGTACCCTTGTCGCGCTTTTGTATACCGTTTCCACACATTGTAAACTGTATGGCTGTTGTTCTCAAATTTTGTTTCACTCGGTGACATTGTAATGCATGACCTGCAACTAGACAGTGCTCTGGAGACTGTTCTACTGCAACTAGACAGTGCTCTGGAGACTGTTCTACGCGTTTATGTTTTTCCATCTTTGTATACTCCTTTGTAATGTTTTTGTTTTTGCTTTTTCTCTCTTTTGTCACTCTTGCCAGTGGGTGTGCGTTTTGGTGCACGGAACGTACTCTCACTTGGTGTGTTAGTGGCTGTTGAACTGATCATTCACGCAGGTTCTAGCACCATTTCTTGTCTTCTATTATTGTATTTTTCTTTTGCTTATTTCTTGTTTCACTGTTCTGACATTATCTTGTATGTAGGTTGACGTTTTGACAGATAAATGTTATTTGTTTTTCATGAACATCTAATGTGTTGATAAACTATTTTGGATTTGAAGCTAATGGATGAATTTTCCAGCAATTGTTTTGATATTTGCGCCATGTTTTGAGCACATTGTTTTGACATGTCCACACTTGTCAGTGACTGGCACGTGTCCCACATACCTAGGGTACTTTCATTGAGAAATGATAGTAGATATGGCCTTATGATCTTACGCAATGAATATGGACTACGGTAATTGAATAAATTGTTTCCGGTATTCGACCGATATTTCTGATAACGACATTGGCTATTCATAATGGACTATTCTTTGACATTTTGTTATTATTCTTGCTGCCTTATGCATTTTGTGTTTATACTTTGAGATGAATAAACGATCTTCGTTCGTATTTTTCATCTTCCCTTGTTGGATGATATGTGAAATATCGATTCTGGGCCACCATATAAATGCATAAAAGATATGTAAGATATCGATTCTTGACCACCATATAAATGCATAAATTCTGACTTTTCATTTACCAATTTTATATAAATCTGTGTGCATGCAAACCTAGATATTGTGATGTGTTTTGACAAAGCTATTTCCGAAATACTATTCCATGACCCTTTAGGTCGGTTATGAAAGTTCAAATTTATCCAGATAACATAGAAATCGTTTATGTAAGTGTAATGATTTAACCTTGGTTTTAACGAATGAATTGTACAATGCGACAGTTTTGTGATTTGCTAATCATAATTGTACCTAATTCGTAAGGACATTTATACCGGGTTAAATTGACATTGTAACGTCTAGCTTTGTATATAACGAAATGAACGGCACATATTTTCAGACTAGTAACACCAGGTCTCCCTGATGGCTAAGCCATCAGGCCTCACAGAGGCTCATGTCTCCGATAATGGTTACTGCTATCTCCAGTTCCGAAAATGACTGTTTACAGAATGATCTGATGTTGATGAAGTTGTGCTAGTCTGCCTGCCAAATGATGCCGGTCATTCCTAAGTTAGGTGGAATGAACTTACAATAAATCGGCTTAATATTCAACAGACGTTTTCGTTGTATCCTCTCTCATTTAAAGAGGTTGTCAAGACTTCGAGAAATCTCAGAAGCCGGACCTTGGAAACTATTATTGTTTAGGTTTGATGAAGACCATCCCTGTGTCTTGAGACGACTTCGCGTTACAACATCTTAAAGATCACCGCGCACAAGCCCTGTCGTCTTAAAGACCTCAGATTTCAGGTATGGCTCTTCCTATATCCTTGGGTTTTATTTATACTGTATTGAAATATTACTCGGAACGGGAGACTTATGTCTTGCAGATCGGGGGGTATCTCAGTTATCCCTTAGGATAACAGTTACATCTAGTTTTTAGTAAACATGAGTCTGGTCGCATAAGCCACCGAAAATACACTGTGCCATCGAGCCACATATGAATTGTTCCGAGTTGACAGTCATAACTCGGACAATTCCCCATATATCAAAATTAGCTAAACTGGAACTATGCACGTGCATTTACATGTGAGAAATAGAAGACAACTTCCGCGTGAATAAGTCAAATAGCAAGCGTCAGGTCCTACATTCAATATTCAGCATAAAAAAAATGCGTGTCAATACACGAAAGACCTATTTTGTATGATAGTAAGCACCAATTCCAAATCTGTATGAAATAAAAATTTAAAAAAACATAATATAGAAGCTGTTAAACGTTTTCAATGATGTCAGTCCTGATGATGTATTTCGTTTCCTTCGACTATACAGTAGCACCAAATTCCAAATAGACTGTGATAATGATGTTCAAAACTTTAAACCCAAATCACTTTCGAGTACCGTGTAGTCCCATTGAATCGAGGTGACCAAATCTGCCATACCAAACTTTGAATTCTGAACACTTCATTTATCAGTGAGTACACTTACGGTATGCTATATTATGTCTGTATTTACCTGTTATCCACAGCTAGAGGTGAATGTTTGTCGGTTGGTTTAATCTTCTCTTGTAGAAAGGCGAAGCGAGATAGTAACACTTGTGCAAAATAAATCAACAAGAGCACGACCATGGGAGCACTAAACAAAACAATAAAAATCAGATCGGACATCAGTGATCAGTCATCTATTCTGCGTCAATAATGAAAAGGCATTCAAGATCATCAAATTAAAACCGAAGTTGGCGTAAAATAAAAAAATATTCATCAACACAAGATAATAATCTGAGGACGTTCCTGGCTAAACTGACTTTTTGTGCAACTGTATTGATCAATGTATCATAGATTTATTAACAAATGAAGAATACACAATATCGCCTTCATGTTCGCCATCAGAAGCTTTTATTGAATAATTAACTCAATTAGAAAACTATTATGCCATAATTATTCAACATTATAATGAAAACTGATTATTTTTATTCGGACTACAGGAATGTAGTATTGATACATACACAAAATTATCGCAAACTGATTAAATCTGATCGTGCTGAGAAATATACCGGGAACGCAGTTAAGACTTTAATACACAAGTCGATGTTTCTGGAATGTTCAGACTTAAAGGAATAGAAAACATATAGTCAAATTATTAACCCATGTGGAAGATGGTGTCCAAAAGGCATAACAATTATTTTTTTGCGATTTTTTTTTTCAACCCGATATATCCGTAATTAAATATCGCATTGCTGTGGTTCGTGTGTGCCGTCATCTTGGCTAAGTCGGTCGAATGTTGTGACGTCGACTGGCTCCTCCACTATTTTGTGTGGAGGGGAAAAGATGGACAGCGTCACTATCTGATCAAATGTAACGACAGATTTGACCTGCCAGTACCTCTATGATCAGTGCAAATTACAAGCGTCTAGTCCGTCATTCACAATCCAGCCGTCGTCCATTAGAGAATATCCGCGTCCATAATCCAAAGACCTATTCCATTTCCATATAACAGTATTAGTACCAAATTCAAAAAGACAATCATATATACATAAACATAGGCTTGTTTCCTGCAAGAGAGAAGCGGTCAACAGTTTTCAATGATGCCGGCAAGACATCATGATGTTCCAAAAATATCAAATCCGAATCGCTGATCAGTATTCTTAATCCATAATATTCGTTATAGAGTCGTCATCTAAAAAAGATGTATCTCACAAAGGGTGACTCATAACCTTTCCTGTCTATACCAACATTAACCGTGTGAGATAATACACAAGTGTTTCCCCTGACAAGAGCACACAGGTATCGATATAAACCAAAGATGCTCGAAACACCTCGTGGTAATACACACACGTGTAACCTACCATGATAATAAGCACATATATACATGCATGGCGGTTTCGATGACGTCACAGTGACGTCATTTTCAAAAACGGCATTTTGGGGTCGATTTTTCGGTCAGATTTTCCGAATTTTTTATTTAGGCAATTTATCAGCGAAAACTGCATGATAAATTAGTAAACATTAATGTGATGTGAAATAAAATAGTTTTTCTCCACTTTCCATCGCTGAAAAACAGAAATTTTGAAGAATTATGACGAAAAATCACTTTTCTGGTACCCCACGTGGTCGCCAACTGAATTTACCCATGATCTGCTGATTTTAGCATGGAATATACTTTGACCATATGTTTTCTATTCCTTTAAGAATCGCAGTGTTATGAAGGTTAATATATATTATTTTAGATAAATTCTGGAAATATAAAATGACTGGCAAATGGATGAATGGCACTCTTGTAGAAATTCACGCGTGTGAATCTTCTTTCTATCTTGTTTACACCATCAACCTGTGTTGTAGGATCTTACAGATTTCAATTGAATTTGGTGTTCCAAGCCCACAGATCATGAGTATTTAATTGTCTTATGACATCACGGCCGCATTTTAACTACTTTTCTTGCAGTCGAGGAGGGGGGATAGGGTCAGCGTCTCCGCGTTAATCCAAGGTTTATGCCAAGGACCAGCCCATAATTCTACCCCACATTATGATTCCAACCTGGCGGGAGCTCGGCAACATCAAAAGATACCCCGCCAGTCTGGCGTCTGATCGGCTGAGCCAAACAAGAAACACCTACCATTACGTTCCCTTCAAAGAACTCTGAAGAGTTGACACTCGCGTTACTGCAAACCGGTTAGATCCCACAAGAGACATACCCAAATGTATGTACATTTAGCAGATAGGATTTAATTTTAATTAGATTGATTGTATATGATCCGAATTACATATTTTATCATGAAAGGAAGCCATTGGTTTGGTTAGAAGCATTGTTCTCAATTTTCTTCTGTGAGGCTGATCACCCAAATCACATTGATTCGAGATTATGTTATATTTTATTTTTGAATCGTGCGTTTTGTAGCTAAAGCATGAAACTTCGGATATCTGTACAAAAACAGTGTGGCGAATATGTTTTGAAGTCGGACACCGACTGTACATGATCCCTGTGACGTCATTATGACAGAACTGTAGCTAGGAAGCTTATATTTTAATGTCAAGATTACTCGCCAGTTAAAAAGATCAGTATATTCATGTATACTCAACTGAGAAAAAATATATTGCCAACGCTCTGAACCTAGGTTTCATTATTTAGTCCGAGAGGCAAATCTTTAAAGGGGTTTAAATAATTTGTTCGCCTCACCTTCCCCTCTCCCCGCGTCTAACGGCCGCAGAATAGCCTTTCTCTTTAACATGGGAGATGTTTTCTTTCCCACGTATGACCTTTGATCCCTATATGCCCCTGGGTGACGTCAGAGTCATGAAAATAGATCAACGTGATTCCCTGAATAAAGGGTTAAGAATAGAATACGAGTGTTTTCAGGAATAAAGTAGGTCAACCGGAGGTGGAGTGATCAAAATCGACAATAGCCGATATCTCAGAAATGGAACTTTGATGACCTTACAATGATGGCGTGTATTTGAATATACCAGTGACAGCATCATGCAATTATCAGGGTGGCAGTAAGGTTAAATCTTGAAGATGTCTCCTCGACGAGAATCTACCGATGACATAAGCAATAGAGAAAGGTTATACTGAACAAGGTAATGTGTTGGCTGGGTCCCTAACGCTACAACATTGGCTTGATTAGAGACCGATTCTTTGACGGAATTAGGGATAAACTAGTTCCATGGGCGTGTTGCAGTCATTTAATGAATCATTTACTGAAATCACTGTTGAGAGATGCCGACGACATATTTGTGCATAAGAACCAAACAAGAACTGAATATACCAGTGACAACACGTCTCCCCCAGTAAGTTTCGACACATTCTCCCAAACCGTTAACCGATCCCGAAAACTGAAATTAAGCCTACCAAGCATCAGATTCGACATTCAATATTCAGCCGTGGTCCATAAAATAATTTTCGCGTCCATAATCGAAAGATCTATTTCGTATGAGTGTTATCATTTCAAATGTGAGTTAAATAAAAAATAATAACCCGATCTTGCCTTTCAATGAAATCCGAGAACAGAAACAAGTGGATTCAGTTCAATACATGTATACGCACTCGCACAAGTTAGCGCCCGTAAAGATTATAATTAAACGGATTCAGACTGACGGTATTTGTGAACGCTGCATATGCTATAGCCCAATTCGGAAAGAGTTTTATCTCCCTTGTTCCACTATGGGCGTGTTGGTGCAGAGAACTTCCGGTAAGTACCAAAGGCCCTCACCAACCACCTCGCTGGGGGTCTAATAACACCCCAGCCACCAGTCAGATTTTTGGACCGGATTCGGGGCCTTCGCGCACATCGCCGGAAGTGACATCATATATAGTAAAATAGATGTTTAACGAAAATTTTGATTACTTTTCAAGTCTGCATAATACCTCCGTTGACCTAGCGTTAAAAAGAATTATCTGGAGATAATTTTCCCTGTTTATCTGGACAGAGCATATGAAAAGTAGTTCGCTCATGTGCAACACTAAAGGAGTTGTTTGGTCGGATTCAAACTGAACCGTGCGTTGGTTGGTTTCCCCTATACGTCATAGCAACGTAGTAAAGGTCAACTTCCGCTATTGGAGGCAGGGATGTTATTGGAGCCTGCGAAATGGAGCATGCGCTGTGGGGAGGTTGGGCCCTCACAATTAGTTTTAGTGATTGAATATTTTATTGCTAGAGAATTATCTTTCTAATGTGCACTTATACAAGATCTATCGGTTCATGCAAATAGTATGCATCTCAGACACGCTGTGATTGTGCCTGTTCAATTGAACACCAATTTGATGTAAAACACATGAGTGAGTGCGAGTGAATAGAATTTAACGTCGCTTTCAACAATATTTCAGCTATATCACGACGAACCAACTAAGCACCACCCAGCCCAGTTGTGTTCCTGCTACTTCAAAGAAGAGATCTTTGAAGCAGCATGGAACCAGACACCCTCCATCCACCCTATAAACATGGAGGACAGCGCACAAGACACAGACAGGACACTAACATGGTACAATAAAGACAAGTGATATTACAGTGCTAGACATCACATTATCAAGTTCCTGTTGCTTCTCAGCAAAATGCATTGAAGCAACAGGAACCTGAACCCACCCAACCACCCGCGTAAAACACATGATAATCAAACGGTCCCTAACCTCGGGTTAAGCGGAATATGACACAGGTTAAGATCGATATATACACCGTATCCAGGTTCTCGAAACCGACAACGAAAGTTTTCGAAATCTATTTTTATTGCTAAAATATGAACTTGAATCGGATAGTTATAATGTGTAGACCGACACAATAAAGGGGGGATAACTCTTGTATATTTAGGTACAGACTGACAAATCCCGTAAGTCACACTTGAATAGGAAAGAATTAAGTTTTGCATGAATAATCTAATCTTTGGTGTATTGAACGCTTATGTTTATTTTGAATATGATTACCATAGCAACCATCTCAAGTTCACAAGAATAACATGGAAATACATAGGAAAGTGACAAAAAATTGTCCATTAGACTGTAAAATTAAGTCGGTGGTCCTCATTTTTTAATTTGTCTTTAGATAAAACGGGGTGATCGACGTTTTATTTCAAAATATATGTTGCTTCTATCTAAAAATCCAATTTTATTGTTATTTTTATGTAATTCCCTGTCATTTCTGTGTTAGTCCGCGGCAAGGGGTACCCCAATTGGCATCCATAGCATAAGCTGATATACGGACCCATTTTCTATTTAATTGTTATGCTATGTATAGCAGTGATCATTTATATTCAATAGAAGTCTATGTTGGAAAGAGAGGTATCGATCTCCACCTTAAGTACTTGGCGTCTTCACATAACCATGGACTATCAATAATATCTACCAATTCAACAAGGAGCGTAATGAAGCGAATAGCTAGATCTACAGTTCACAGTCAAACGGTCAACAGTTTTCGCTTAAGAATATGTTAGCAAGAAACAGCGCGATGTTCATGTCATTGTGTACTCACCCCAGCAAAGGTAAGCTATCTGATAACCTCCCCACCTTAAGCTGCCAACCTGTAATCACAAAACAGGACAATAGACAACAGAGAAATACGATTTACACTTGGAATGGATTGGAACAATTTGTTCCACTAAGTATGCAATGTAATACACCATGTACACAAAAGCAAAACTTCGAATGATGAAACGGTCGTGATTTGAGTCAAACAACATTCCGCTCCAATCAAACAATCTTCAGCGAGTTTAAAACTGTCTGGGTGTTTACCTTGTGTCTGATTTCTTGCCACAAAACTCCCAACAGATAATTTCATTAGCTCCTTCAAACAGGGCAAACATGTGAAGTCGTGTGTATAGGCAGGTTGCATCGACCCAAATATACCGTGTATTGCGTCGATCTGCCAACGGTAATTATTTATTGAAATGCGAAATTCCCTTAGCTACCTAAGATAGAATTTGTGATCAATCCAATTTCTTTGGTATTACCGACTTTCCCTGTCTGTCGTCAATGCATCGTCTTCATCTTTTACACACGTCAAAGTTGCGTGGGCAAAGTTTCACTGTATAGTTTCATGACAAGTTTGAGTCTACTGTATGAGGCGATTATTGTCAGTGTTGTTTCTGACCCGTGTAGAGTGGGTGGCTGGACATACCTCAATATATTTCTAATGTGGTCGAAGTATCCACGCGTATCTGGTGCTAAGCGTCACAGTATCTACCTTTCATTGTCAAAATGTGTCTCCTATCTTACCAAGCCAGAAGTGGGGACGGAGAAGTGAGAGATTGACTGGAAATTGAAGCTGGGGACAGAGGTTGGAAAGACAGGGGTGTTGATGGAAGGACAGGGGTGTTGATGGAAGGACAGGGGTGTTGATGGAAGGACAGGGGTGTTGATGGCAAGTGAGCGACAAGTAAGATGGGGGACGGTTTTCTACATCTGTTTTAATCAGATTGGTATCAATATATTCATCAATACAGAGAAACTGAACTTTCAATACTGTTTAGAATTTGGAATAATAATGTTCGTCGAATATTAGCTTCAGCATGGCATGGGAATATACAACCTCCCCACAGCGCATGCTCCATTTCGCAGGCTCCAATAACATCCCTGCCTCCAATAGCGGAAGTTGACCTTTACTACGTTGCTATGACGTATAGGGGAAACCAACCAACGCACGGTTCAGTTTGAATCCGATCAAACAACTCCTTTAGTGTTGCACATGAGCGAACTACTTTTCATATGCTCTGTCCAGATAAACAGGGAAAATTATCTCCAGATAATTCTTTTTAACGCTAGGTCAACGGAGGTATTATGCAGACTTGAAAAGTAATCAAAATTTTCGTTAAACATCTATTTTACTATATATGATGTCACTGCCGGCGATGTGCGCGAAGGCCCCGAATCCGGTCCAAAAATCTGACTGGTGGTTGGGGTGTTATTAGACCCCCAGCGAGGTGGTTGATAGGAATACTGGATTACTGTACATATCCACCGAATTCAGTCCAAGATCCCTGAAGAAAGTATACATTTGATTGGCCACTTTTCTGTGAACGAGAATCCCACTGAATTGCATCCCCCCCCCCCACCCCACCACCCCCTTTGCACAAAGCACTGTACTTAAGCAAGAAAAAAAGCAATTTGCCTCAATTTTATTAAGTTGATCTCGTTTCAAAGTATCAATGCTTTTACTTGAAGGGGTCGCGATGTTCGGACTACTGAACTTGTCCGAGGTCGAAATTACAAAAAAAGGAGGCACATCTGTTCGGGTTGAGTGAGTGAGTGAATATGATTTAACGTCTTTTTCAACATTATTTCAGTCATATCACGACGTTTGGGTCCTATTCCTTATCAGTAAGGAAATTTTAAAGACTAAATTTTCGAAAATTGCTCCAATTAAATCCCAATAATTCAATGGTAGTGAAGAACAAAGTTGTAATTATCTAAATAAACAGCTTTCACAAAACTGATCACTCCTTTATTTAGTGCAATTCAATTGAGGAAAAACTGATACGGTATGCAAAATATTATATCGTGGAACTTTAAAAACACCACACAGTGTGGCGGTCGAAATAAATCGATCGAAATACACATGAAATGATCGTAATTATTAGAGATGAAACATGAATGACTTACAATTGATGAAGGAGGATGTAACTTCGTAATGTGGATAAATCTTCGATCGCCTTTGTATAGCTTCAGCATGTGTATTCTGCAAATAAAATC
Source organism: Hanleya hanleyi (assembly GCA_036873755.1). NCBI lineage: Eukaryota > Metazoa > Mollusca > Polyplacophora > Lepidopleurida > Hanleyidae > Hanleya > Hanleya hanleyi. The sequence goes on from JAVTVY010015639.1 coordinate 22,406, forward strand.
CACATCCATGTCTGATCAACTAGATTCTCGATCAATATTCACAACATAAATTGTACTTTATTCCTATTCCACCCATCTGTTCTGAAACAGATCACATTCAAACGCGAAATACACCAGATCGTGTAGCCAATTGTGTTACATTGTTTTTTTTTCATACACATTTGGAATTGGTATTGTCATACGAAATAGGTCCATCCATTACTGATGCAAAAATTCTTTTATGGACGACGTTGGTTGGTTGTTTGAATTTTAACGTCACACCTAACCTTATTGGTCACACGGCGACGATGACCCAAACAAACATACCCTAACAAAACCCCAATCCTAACAAAAACTCAACCAAAGCTACAAAAAAAATTGAATTTCGAATTTTGAAAATTAGGCTCTACAGACACTGATCACAATGGATCCTCAGAGAGCCCAATCTGTTTGGTACTTTAATCTACCTCCTGTGCCACACATACATGGTATGGTAAACCATGCTGCCCTAAGCTGGAGGGCCTTATGGACGACGGCTGAATATTGAACGTCGGATCTGACGCCTGCTACACGTTTAACCATTCAGACCGAACGGTCAACGGACCCGAACTTAACACTCTCGTTCCATCGTAGTATATCTAAGCTATTTTTTCACAGTAACGATTATGCATCTCTCATTCAAAGTGCATGTGGTTCACACACATTGCTGATTTCTGTGGGAGGCCGATATCTCTAGAGCCTCTCGGTCTCCCTAGTTTTAAACTCCTAGAAATATACATAACATATTCCCACAATAAATACATAATTGAGCGCATATCATGTTAGAGAGGTAGTAGCGTGATTTTAATTGTTCAAGTCATCTGAACATTATGATCCCCTGCAACGTTTACCAAGGGTTTTCAAGTCGCGAAGTCTTGTATTTGGAAGATGGACCTATATTGTTAGATTCTTCAATTCGATCTAATGAACAAGATGAAAATGGGAAATGACTTAGATGACATCGGATTAAACGTAACATATAAAGGTAGTTTACAGAGATCCTGACATACAAACAAGAAGTCATATGACCCCACAGGTAGTATTATGAGTGCATATCTAAATACCCCCCCCCCCCACCCCCACCAAAAAAAACAAAAACAAGAAAAGATCCCTGTGACAATTGGTATCACAGCCATGCTTGTACATGTTCATGATCTTGAATGACATGCCCATACGGCCCCTAGTACCGGCTTGAGCGGTCCATGTAGATACAAATATCCAATAGCATTGATGAAATAATACTAGCAAGTCATCTGATGGGAACTGATGAGATATGTCACCGTTAGATGGCTAGATATCGCGACCATGTGTCCACGAGGTCACATTCGAAGCCGTCACAGTGCGATAACAATTCTGAAAGAGTGTATGCTGTTGAGTGTTTTGTTGATGTCATCCCAGGCACTAAGGCCAAGTACAGATGCTGTCATGCTTTTAAAAAATGAGAGGACAGGAAAACGTTTACCATAGATGATCTTAACTATTAAATACCCTTCATCACATTATGGTATTTACTGAGTATCTTTTAAATGACGCTACTTTCCCATCAACCCTATCTGTCCTGGAGATTTTGGGTGTACCGCAGCCTGGGGAGGGGCAGAAAGTTTCCCCCATCCCACATATTTTCGCTATCCCTAAGGCTAGAGTGCTGAAACTTGCCACAATATATCTTTGGATAAAACTCCACTAAAAAAAATAAAAAGAAAAAAATCCAAGATGGCCGCCGTCACAGTGACGTCATTTTCAAAACAGGCATTTTTCGGTCAGATTTTTCCGTCAAATTTTTCGAATTTATTTTTATGTATTTTCTTCGCAAAAATTACTATTGATAAATTAGTAAGTAATAATCTGATGTGAAATAAAATAGCTTTTGCTCACTTTTCCTCGCAGAAACTTTTCTTTAACCCCACATAGGAGTCATTCTGAATTTGTCCATGATTCTCTGTTTGGGGGTTATGCAAATAGGTTTAAAATGGCCCCAATATGATATAATACAAAATTACGAAGTGTCACCTCTCTAGTAGGGCCAGGTAGGGTTAAGAAGAATGGAAGTGATAAGATAGAACATATATATTAGTAATGGGATTGTGGAAAACACGATTGTGTCAATGTTATGGATGACTATAATATTGAATGTTTTTTATATCATGTCGTTTTTTTCTGATCCAACGTTAAGTAACAAGAATATTTTTATACGAGCCAATCCCCAACGAGCTATCCAGAGAAGACAAACCATCACTCCAAGGTATAGTTTCACATCCGTTTCGCCTCCCTTACAGATTGAAGTCGAGAACCTTCGCAAACCACGACTGGTACTGTCACTGAAGGTTCCTCAACTCCACGCGAACAAACAAACAAATGAAAGCACAAACTTTTCTCTCGCCACCCTTACGAGAGACCACCAAATGGCGATTACTGCATAATAAACGCGATTGCCTATTTCTCTGTTGGATATCTCACAGGTTCTACAGTCTAGATCAAATTGGAACATGTAATAGATACCTAAAATCGGGCACATGTCCTCAACGTATGGATTCCTCGTGCCCAGTCTTTCAAAGATGTAGTTGCTGTTTACTGTAAGTCGTATTCGAGCAGAAAAAATTAATTTGTATGAGATTGAACAAAGGCTATACATTCACGAATCATGAAAAATTTGACAAAGCGGGTGCACCAAGTGTCGGAGTGAATTGTCTACAGTGGATGTGCCAACTCACGGGATGCCAACTTCGATATTCAACAGCTGGAGGTCGTCCATAAATATGACAATCATCGGGTTTATAATGAAAATGCGAAAATCTGTCAAGACTGAATCAGTGCAAATAATGTGGCAAAATACAGAAGGGATTCAAAGATGTCGGTAAGGTTTCGGGACATCATCTAACCTAAACCATGTAATTGAACTGTAAATTTTTGACAAGAATTCCAATATTTCGGCGACAATTAGAATGCATGTACATACGGTAAACAATATTTTACTAAAGTCTGTGTACATGGTTAATGTTTCCATGGAGACCACTTGTCGTTACCATGTTTCCATGGAGACCACTTGTCGTTTGAATTCCCATTTAAGCATGTAGGTCCTGGCTTATCATTTGTAACTATGTACGCACCGTACCTGTATTTTCTCAAGATGAAATAGAGATAGAAAATAGCCAGCAGGATACAGAGGACGGTAGCCACGTGAAACCACACTAAAACAAATAAAGACATAATAAATAGCGTCTCTTCGAATAATTACTGCTTTTAACGGTCAACAAAATAAACAGTTTATACTATTACTTGCAGCTTCTTAACTTATTAATATTGAAATGAATAGTTAGATTTTCTAATCTCAAAATATTTCAGTTGAATTGCTTGTTGGATTTTCTTGTTACTTACCTCTCAAAATCTTAAAAAGAGCCACTAGAGAACGTAAAAAGGCAGATATATCCGGATGTAGGTCTTCGCTTGATTTTTCAAGCAATGGTATAAAGGAGTTATACGCTCTACCCACAAAAAAAACATAGGCGAATACAATCTGAAAGTATATACCATCATGATATCATTGTTCCTATGCGAGAATTACTGAGAGTTGTACGGGCTGATAATCAAAGGTGGATCAGATTTGATATCGAACGTCATAACATGAAATCCAGGAAGAAAATACATAAACAAATTTACACATCATCGTGTCAATATTGTTAATACTAGGGAGAGGCGATGTGGGAGGCTTTTTTGTCCCCCACCCCGTGGAAAAATTGCCCCCTTTATGCTTCAACCCTAAGCCCTTAACCATGACGCTAACTCTAAAACTATTACCCTCTCCCTAACACGAATCCAATACCCTTACCCAAACCCCATACGATTTTTATTAGAAAGTCACGTTGAGTTGACCCTCCGTGCAGTTCGGACGTGTTTCTGGGTCTCTCTCGCTCTACCCGCCTTTGTTGTGGTGTTTACCTGTGATTTTTACCTGTGCTGTTTGACTGGACCGTTTTACCTGTAGGATTTTACTGTGAAATATCACTGTTGTACACTGACTTTTAGTGCGGACTCTATACTAGCTGTGATTATTGGTGTCTGGTAAACGTAAGAGAGGAAAGACTGGTTTTATGACTGTTTCTGATAAAAAAAAAATCTGCACCGTGACAGGTATGGACCCCAACAGTGCTATGGACTATGTGGAGACCGTGGTGGCGCCTGGGCCTTCTGCTAAGGCTGTACAAGTTTTAGACGAAATAACCCCGAGTGGAATACTGTTATTACGTATGCGGACGTCCATAAAGATAAAGAAGGTGAGAAAGTCGATGAGCAGTCTGTTTTGAAACTTCTCTCGATAATGTCAACCGATATGCACCGCATGTTCAACTCTCTACAAAAGCGCATAGATGACCTCGAAACTAATATCGAACGCAAATTCACTGTTAAATTGCTAGTCAAGTAGCAAGACTCTGATCTGTATATCAGAGTCATGGCGCGGGATCTCCCGTGTGTAATTCAGGTAGATAAACACCATCGGAAACAAAACAGAAAATTACATTCACTCGCCCCAAATTCCCACTATCGTAACATATGGTCCTATCGGTTTAGAATGCCATCAATATTATTAGTTACAAACACTTACTTGCACTCGAAATGCGGCACAGAGCGAAATGGATCGCGAGAGAATAACAAAGCTGCCATGTCAGTTTCTTGTCTTGTCGAACTCGCTGACAAGGTACGAGTTTCTTACACACGATTCCAAAATTTGACCCCTTTAAATTTCGCCCGTGGGACTAAATATAGAATCTCCTGCAGGCCCACACGTGTGCAATATGCCATGCTGACAAAACGGTAGACACTATCAGACTGTAGTTGAAGGGTACTTGGATTTTTTTTTCAAATCAATATTGCACACGTGTGGGCCTGCAGGAGATTCTATATTTAGTCCCACGGGCGAAATTTAAAGGGGTCAAATTTTGGAATCGTGTGTAAGAAACTCGTACCTTGTCAGCGAGTTCGACAAGACAAGAAACTGACATGGCAGCTTTGTTATTCTCTCCCGATCCATTTCGCTCTGTGCCGCATTTCGAGTGCAAGTAAGTGTTTGTAACTAATAATATTGTTAAGATAGTGGGAATTTGGGGCGAGTGAATGTAATTTTCTGGTCTGTTTCCGACGGTGTTTATCTACCTGAATTACACACGGGAGATCCCGTGCCATGACTCTGATATACAGATCAGAGTCTTGCTGCTTGACTATTAAATTGCGTGCTTTGGTTGATCAGAAAATAGAAGAAAACATTGTCTCCCTAAAAACAGAAATTTCTTTATCCATTGCTGATGTCCAGCCTGACGTTAAGAAAACTGTACACACGGTGAATGAGCTACAAAATCAAATGAAAACTCCCAAAAAGACTGCAGGTAAACGGGGGGATGTAGAGATCGACAGAAGTGTTGCTTTTTGCCTGAAACTCAGAGAGAACATTTAATTTGAAAAGTGAATGGCATTGTGACGGATGGCTTGAAACTGAAAAATGTGAAAATTGAACACGCAGAACGAAAAAAAAGCGATAAACCTTGACAAACCAGGAATTATTGTGGCTGTATGTGACAAAATGGAGGGTAAAGAAGCGATTCTAGACGCAAACGCTCAGTTGAGGGATAGTCGCAATTTCAGGGAAATTATTCGGCCCAAACGAAAGAGCAACAGGCACAGAATGGTAATTTTCGTACTATTGTCGACGCCCTCCGAAAGGAAGGTTTAAATATGCATATGGTTCCCGTGTTGTGAACGAACGTGATTATAATTCACAAAGTGACCGTCCGGTGCGTGGAGAAAGCCGTGCATATGGTGAAACATCGACCTCAATCTCTGCAAGTAGACAGAATGACAACGGTGATTGGCAGAAACAAAGGAGTCTAAATAAACAGAATTCGGGCCATCGCAGCAGGCGCTGGGAGAGTGACTCGCGATATTCCAGATAATTGAAATGCGGGTTCTGGAATGTCAATAGCTGGTCGACTGATACAGAGAGTGACAATTACACCATTCGTGCTAACAGTGTTTACACACTGACTCTATTGTGTAACCGGGGTTTTTCTTTTGCCGTAATGACCCGGCGCACAATGAGTTTCACTTGTGCCCCGGTGTTCAAGTAGCAAGAACCGGGTGTTCATGCCGATCAAATCCGGGGTAATATTTGACATGAACACCTGCCTAGTTTCAAGAGACACACTGACTTCTTTGTCTGGCATGGGCATTCGTCTGCGTGAATCGCCTGGTCGCCTTCAGGAATTAGCAGGTTTTCATGTAGAAATAAGTGGGTGAGTGTTAAAGTAATTTATTAACCCATACCCGGTGTTCAAGTGATTTATCAAACATTTTAAGATTAATCATTGAAAGAACGAACAATGTCCGTTGAAGTGTGCGACGGGAGATAACTCGTATGAAAATGATACAAAAGCCTTTTTATATCGAACTTTCAAGTGAAATTTCGAGAAACACAAGCTCAATTCATCTTCACATTTCAAGTTAAATGCTACACTAGCGTTCGGTCACGTGTAGTGTTCGACTTGGATATGCGAAGATGGCTCAATTGAGCACCACTAAATCACAAGTCAGCTTTGATAAATGTCGGTCAAATACAGAATTACTTTCCATTATTGGAGTGACAAGCTGCATGTATCGTTATAGGATCTGCATGGAAATACGCCATGTAAATATCACACTTTGGTTTATTTTGCTGCCAGTCACATACCTTCTTGTCGAGTGACACCAGCGTCGTCGCGGTCGTGCATTCTTGCTGTAGTTTCACTGAATCCCGTCATAATTTCTTTTTGTGAGCGTTACACTATATGCCTTCTGATATACATACATTAAAACAGCGACTGCCTCAAATATAGGTCTAATCTTTGGTTGTCACCTGCTGAGCGTTGATTGCAGGCTAAGCAGTCAAAATATGACGCGTCTGTATGTCGTAACGCATCAATTTTCTGCCGTACGTATATGTGTGGGTACAAGTCAAATGTGTACCGGTAAACGTGAATTTCTGTCAGACATTCCCTTAATTATAGGCATAGTATGAGATCATGCGTATGAACATAGGGATATGTAATTTGTATGTCTGCATATTTTGCTTCATATGCGTTTCACGTAATGTAGATTGTGACACGTATATATATCAATTACATATATCTTTTTGTTACAAATCTTTGTAACGATAACGTGAGAGTTACGGACCAGTCAAACGGGTTGTGGAAGTTATGTTTCGTATGCAAATGTGTTGTTTGTCCTGAAACAACCATGATGTGTTACACAATACGGCCATTGTGTAAGTTATTTATCGCCTTCGACATCGGGGTACATGCAGAATGAACACTCACACCAGTCCGATTTAAATACCTCGGTCGCTTCGCGGTATTCAAATCGGACTGGTGTGAGTGTTCATTCAGCATGAACCCCTCTGTCTCAGGCGATAACTATTACAGATCATTTACATCTGGATATTGTAGTAGGTGAAACTCGTCTTCGCGACAGACAAGAACTGAACATTCCCGGTTATGAATGGCGCGGTCACAACTGAACTCATTTACATATAAATGCTAAAGGAGGTTCGGGTGGGATAGGAGTATCTATAAAGAAATCTTTATTTATCGATCGCACTGTTGAGGTAATTGACGATTCTGTTGAAGGTATCTTGTGATTGTGTATAGTATGTCGAAAGAGTGGTGAACAGATATACCTGTGTGGCTGTTATTTACCCCCGGAAAACTCCAGCAGAAATGTTAATGTGAATCATTTCTTTAATACCCTGTTGTGTAACATATTTGCATATCAAAATCATGGTCTTGTGCTGCTCTGCGGTGACTTTAATAGTAGAAGTGGGGACATGGAGCACTTTGTGGCAGATGTTGATGTTTTACCTGAAAGAAATGTGATAGATTTCACTGTCAATGCATATGATAAATGTTTTGTCCAGTTCCTTTTGAATAACAATCTCTGCATTCTGAATGGCCGAAAGGGAGTGAACAATGGTTTTACACATATCTACTCGTGGTTTATCGGTTGTAGATGTCTTGTGCCATATGAACATTCACATTTGTTTAAAGACTTTGACGTGATTCGTGCTATAGACTTATTCAATTTCTCAGTTACTCCGGGCCTCGTTTTATATCGGATCACTCGGTCATTAAATGAACTTTTGAGTGGGTGGTAAGGAAACCCCCTAGAGTGATTAAAACAACTGGTAAAACATTCACAAAATATAATGTCAGTGATACGCCTCAAGATTTCCTTAGTGGTGAAGATGAAAATATTTTATTAGAGACAATTGTTGCAGAGTTGGAAAATGGTGAAAAGGTACAATCTATATTGATTTAAAGTATTCTGAATTAACTGATGTACTGTTGAATGAAATGAAGTGCAAACTACCGCATAGAACAGTTGACATTCAAATTGGTGCGAAGAACAAGAAACGTAGAGTTAGGAAGCCATGGTGGAGTGATTATCTGTCAGAGTTATGGAATGGTGTATGTGTGGCGGAAAAAGATTGGCGTAAATGTAAAGAACAAGAACAAGCGAAAAAAAGAAGCAAAAAGTTATTTATGTACAAAAAAGGATTTTTTTTGATCGCAGCGTACAGAAGGCTAAACGAGCTCTTTGGTTCAGGCAACGACTAGAGATTGTTAATACTGAAAGGAGTAACACTCGGGAGTTTTGGAAGCAAAGAGGTAAAGTAGGGGTGGGTGGGGAACGCTTAAAGAACATCCCTATGGAGACTATGAGAGACGATGACGCTGTCTGTAATGATATTGGGGAAGTACTTACTGAATGGCAGGTTAAATTTGCTAATTTATTGAACCCCGTGGAACTATCAAATGAGAACGAAAATTCTACATTCCCAATAACATTACAACCGCTAATAAATCAAATATTTGTGATGATGTAATCAGCTTAGATGAAGTTTATACAGCAGTTAGTAAAGCCAAGTGTGGTAAATCAGTTGGGATAGATAATATACCGCTTGAGGTTTTGAAGAGTAAAACGAATATTGGATTATTAGAGACTGTTTAATGTGTGTTATGAAAATGAGGTTATACCTAGTATGTGGGAAAGGGGTGTAATCAACCCTATTTCGAAATCAAATACCAGTGACCCTAGAGACCCTCTGTCGCACCGAGGCATCACCATAGTTCATATTGCTTATAACCTATTCTGTTCGGTGTTAAATCAGAGGTTATCGACATGGGCGGGGGAAAATGAATTAATATGTGACGAGCAGAATGGTTTCCGGGCTAATCGGAGTACTATTGACCATATACAATCTCTAACTTCGATAATCGAATCTCGTAAAAAGAAGAAAACGTCTACGTTTGCAGCCTTTATCGATTTCAATAAGGCCTATGATTCGCTAAATCGACAGTTACTCTGGGAGAAGCTGGAGAATATGGGTGTTGGTAAAAAAATGTTGAATGTAATTAAAGCAATTTACGATAACGTTTACAGTTGTGTGAGGGTGAACGGTTTTGAGACCGCTTGGTTCGATGTTACTCATGGTGTAAAACAGGGCTGTGTTCTCTCCCCTTTACTTTTCAACCTATATATCAATGACCTGGCCACATATCTTAACGGTTTTAATTTAGGAATTGACATCGATGGAGAAAATGTTTGTATGCTGCTTTATGCGGATGAAATTGCAATTTTGGCAGATACATATGATGAGCTAAAGTTTTTACTCCACCATCTCTCTTTATGGTGTGATGTGAAGTCAAATATCATACATTTTAGAAACCCGGGAATTTGGGGAACATCAGAGTATTCATGTATCAATGCTGTACAACATAGGGCTGAGCGATATTTCCTAGGTGTCGGTAAATATGCTCCCAATTCTGGTGTAAATGGGGACATGGGCTGGAAACCGATGAATGTTAGATGTTGGAAAGTTGTGGTTGGTCAATGTTTGCGAGGCGCGGCTATGGAAAGTGAAAGAAAAAATTCGAAAATATTCCAGTGGACATTTAATCAATCTAATTATAAGTGTAAAAATTGGAGTGATAGATTTACTCAGTTTTTGTTTGATACTGAATGCGTTCATTTTGAGAATATACATGTACAGTACGACAGAAAATTGGTAATGATGGTTACAGAATCAAAACTGATGAAAGGGTTTTTAAAGAAACGGTCCGACAGATTGTCAATAGATAACGGTAAACTTAGAACCTATAAGAAGTTTAAGTCTGAATTTGGAGCTGAGCATTACGCCACAATGATAATGTCTAGGAAATACAGAAGTGCGATGGCCAAGCTTAGACTTGGTGTTGCACCAATAAGGCTAGAAACCGGAAGATATGAAAATTTAAAGGTAGAAGACAGACTATGTCCTGTATGTCGCAATTCTGTTGAAGATGAAGTTCATGCGCTCATTGAATGTCCAGCTTATGACGACTTAAGATATGATCTGTTTTTCGAGATGTATGCCCTACTGCTCGAAGTGATGCATACGATATCTAATGATGATATACTCTCCACTATGTTAGCAAACCAGGAGTTAGTTCGTATTAGTGCCAAAACCTGCTTCACAATCCTAGAGAGGCGTAAGTCTCTCTTATATAATTCAATGTAACATTTACTACTTTTCCGAAATGTCTAATAATCTTGAACATATCTAACAAGGCTATAATGTCTGATATGCTAATATAGTCTCTCATAACTTGTAATTGAGTGGTGTGTGTACCCAATTGTTTTTTATCGATGTTTTATGTCAGTGTACATGCAGTGAGACTCTAATAAACTATTTATCTTATCTTATCTACGATCCTATGCTTTAACCGATACAAGGAAGACACATTACTCTAGCTATCCCTCAGCTGGGGACAGGCGATAGGGAGTCAGATGAGCCTATTACAGCGGGATTTAATTATGACTGATCACAAACACCCTTTCCACTGTAGTATAATTAATGTCTGGTCTAAACTCACAAATGCAATCAAACTCCTAAGAACTCACCTGGTATAACAGGGAAACAATAACCACAACAACACAACAAAACCGCGATGGATAAAGAAAGCCAGGGATTGATCGATATCTGTAACGCTCCCATAGTGTCTTCCCAGCTGTCCCCGTGCTGGAATCATACACAGTGTAACATTTGGATTACAAGCGTCTAGTCCGTCATTCATAATCCAGCCGTCGTCCATTAGAGAATATCCGCGTCCATAATCCAAAGACCTATTCCATTTTCCATATAACAGTATTAGCACCAAATTCAAAAAGACAATCATAGTATACAAAAACATAGGCTTGTTTCCTGGAAGAGAGAAGCGGTCAACAGTTTTCAATGATGCCGGCAAGACATCATGATGTTCCAAAAATATCAAATCCGTATCGATGATCAGTATTCTTAATCCATAATATTCGTTGTAAAGTCGTCATCTAAAGAATGATGTATCTCAGTCACGCTTTGATTGAGACTGTTCATATGAGTACCATGAGGTTCTTGAAGTACATGGATTCATACGGCCCCTAGCCCCGGGTTAAGCGGAATTAGATACAAGTTACGAAACGTAGCGCCATAGATCTTGCACGCTACGTTCGTATTTTGCTATCAGCATACGATATGTATCGCCAAATTTGAGAAACTTTGAGTGTAGGCGCTTGGTGGAATAGCCCTGTTTTTTAAGTTTCTGCACCAGTGTTTTGTGACGTTGTTTAAAATCGTCACATTTAACACAGTATCTAGCAAATGCTACTAAGCGAGATATGTATGCGCCATATGCAGGTCCCACTGGAATATTACTGTCCAGAAAGGGATAGTTTACGATGTCGAAATTGTAATCATCTCTTTTGTCATAAAGTCGACGAGAGAGAATGCCCGCTTCATCCGATGCATAATAAAAATACGCCGGTGTACTGACAAGACGTCCCCATTGACTGTGGAAACCACAGTAGTCTTGACCATTATCCAATGTGCGAATTAGCCTGCCAGAAACAAACAGAATTGAGGATAATATAGGTCGGGGATGGAGGTATCATAATATTTGATGGTTCCTTCTCTAGCGACCTGAGACGGAGATATGTACCCGACGGCCATAAGAAGTGGTATTTTCAGAACACGGGATATATTTAGAAAACAACTAGTGTTATTATGCAGTAAGGTTGAACACACGAACCTTTAATAAAAAAAAAAGCCAGATCCGAAATGTATTCCATGCAAGGAAGATCTCACAGTGAAACATATTCTTAACGACTGTACAGATTTTAAGATTGTAAGAGATTCTTTTCATCGAGCGACAACTTTAAGATCTTTTTTGTGGTCGGTTGAGGGAGGACTGTGTCTTAGGTTATTTGAGAGAAATCGGTTTGTTGCATAAGTTTAAATGTGCGTATGTTTTAATGTGTTGGATTACTAAGTTATTAACTTGAATACATAGAATATTGTTTGATCGTCGCTACATATCTGAAATATTGCTGAACGCGACGTTAAACCTTAATTCTCTCTCTATCTCTCTGTCTGTAATGTAGAGTCGCTTGAATTTCTCATTTAAAATATCTATGTGAAATTTGGCAACACACAAAATCAACAGCATATAGGTATTCCAATGGGTACTAAGTGTGCACCCCTGTTGGCTGACCTACATCTGTTGTCTTATGAATATGACTATATGCAGGCGCTTTCAAAAACCGATCGATTCAAAGCCCGTTCCTTCCCACTCACCAAACGCTATATAGACGATCTTCTCGCTGCAAAAAACGGCACAAAAGTGACATATCCAACTTCACTGGATTCAAGGAAACTACAGATAGCCCTACTCATATTTAGACCTATATCTCGATAAAAATTATGCGGGCCTTCTCTCTCGTCGACTTTATGACAAAAGAGATGATTACAATTTCGACATCGTAAACTATCCCTTTCTGTAGAGTAACATTCCAGTGGAACCTGTCTATGCGTATACATATCTTGCTTGGTAGAATTTGCTAGCTCCTGCGTTAAATGTGAGGATTTAATTAACGTCACAAAACATTGTTGCAGAAATTTATAAAACAGGGCTATACCACCAAGCGCCTCCACACAAAGTTTCTCAAATTAGGCGAAACATATCGCATAGTAATAGCAAAATACGAGAGTAGCGTGCATGGGGGTACGTTTTGTAACTTGTCTCTAATTCGGTTTAACCCGGGGCAAGAAGCCATATGAATCCATGTACTTCAAAATCCTCATGCTGTTCATATGAACAGTCACAATCAAAGCGTTACTGAGATACATCATTCTCTAGATAACGAATTTACAACAAATATTATGGATTAAGAATACTGATCAGTGGTACGGATAAGATATTTGTGGAACCTCAGGATGTCTTGCTGGCAACATTGAAAACTGTTGACCGCTTCTCTTTTGCAGGAAACTAGCCTGTTTATGTATACTATGACTGTCTATTTGAATTTGGTGCTAATATTGTTACATGGAATATGGAATAGGTCTTTGGATTATGGACGCGGGTATTCCTTAATGGACGACGACTGAATTTTGAATGACTGATCAGACGCTGAAAGGTACCTTGATTTGCAAAACCGACATCACTGACGCATTCAAATTAGCACCTATCCATCCAGGTCTACGGTATATTTGAAGAGGTATGTTTTATTTCTTCCGAAGATCAGTGCTTGTTTCCTGATCGAGTCCCAAATTATTCGATTCACTGTCCGCTGCTATATGTTGGTTAGCAGAACATGTTTGAAAGTTGAAGAGGCTCAAACACCGGATATCGACAAAACCCAATGCTTGATCAGTAAACAACAACAACAACCAAAAATCATCAACTCGGTCCGTGATTATGTTGTCGCGATCAGCTCGCACATACGGTACTGGTATTCGGTTACAATTTTGTAGTCACTGCACATGCTCCTGCATTCAACCGTAATCAATCGTGTCCACGATGACGCAGGGTAGATACGAATTCCAATACATACTGGTTTAATCGCTTTGGTTCTGCCAGGGCTGCAAGTCGGCAGCACATTTACTGACGAAATCGTTAAGCACCACAACGCCGAGTGTAACGATTTCAATTATATTAACCTCTCAGCTCAATCAGGCGAATTTAAAATTTCACCAAAGGAAACATTTCTTCACCAAAATAATCTCGGCCGTACAAAAACAAGTCGGTATAGTACTTTAGAAATGAACAGTAAGTTCTTTTGTAACTTAGAACCCTCGTGAGAGAAAAAGAATTATGTAAGAAATCGAATTACAAGCGTCTGGTCCGTCATTCATAATCCAAAGACTATCCGATTGGAAGTGGACAGTCCCAAAAATCTGTTCCAGTCATAAAAATGTACAAGCCGTGAGTGGAATACACACATGCACGTATGTAATTATGATATCGCAATACTAATCTCCATGATAACTATAGCTTTGTTGAAAACTTCATTCAATAAATTTAGAACTTGCCAAAATTACTTACCCAATGTGATGAGACCGTTGAAAAAGACAACGCACGTATGTGACCTGGTGTGGAAATGCAACAGACAACTTCCTCTAAAAGGGAAATATGATATTAGAACTATAGTAGAAATGATTTATCACACATATGTACCAGTGGTACAATTTTGGAATAAGAAACACGTCTGCCCAAAATGGCTGATTGGTGAAGATTATGCTGATCTAGTTAGAACATATCATAGTGCCATCAAACGATTCATATAACATTAGTAACCTCTTTGTTTATTTGTTTGTTTATTTGTTTGTCTGGAGCGTTGGGAAATTCGTCAGAATGGTATTGGGATCACGGTAGATAACCGAATAGAAACATAATGAAAAATGGCATCGATGCTCAAATTTTTGGAAAGGCCGTCTGAATACATCGTCATGGCCTTGGGCGAAGTGAGTTACAACCAAAAGAAATTAATAAAATGGCATATAATTATAATGCCCATAAGAGAGTCGGTGTGAAAGAAATGGTGGTCCCCAGAGACAAATGTCCGATCTTCTATGCTTTACCTAGGCCGGACTCTTTTCAAAAGTCAGTGAACAGGCTGGGTTAAATCATAGCAAGCGGACATTCATATCTGGGGGCCAACATTTCTTTCACAACAGGATAATAAAATCTATATTTACATACTATTACATATGCGAGCCAATTTGTCACCTTTAATAAACGACCATGAAGCGTCATGATTCTTTGTTAGGTTACCCGGTTAACGAAAAATCATCTAACACGCAATTGGGGCGAGAGGGGGGTAAAAGTTTCCAGCCGTGAATCATAGACAGGATAGCTAGGGGTTCTGGTTGTTTGACTCAAGACAGAGAATTGGTAAAGGCATTCGATTCCCACTGGGGACGAGAAACATAAATGAACAATAGTGTAAATCAATGCGGACTTTGATAGTTCAGAGGAGAGAAGGGTGACCGGGGAGAGGGGATTTGGGGGAGTAGCTATTGGGCGAGGGTGGGGTTATGTAAAATATGTCAATGTAGTACGATAGACAATTCAAGGAAGCAAATTACTAAAATTTCTCAGCTATTCTGAATGATTGAGTACTCCACGGATCATTATTCACCAATTATAGTCCGGTTGTATAATACTGGCTTACCACCATTATATACACATATAAATGTCATCAATATATACACAGACGACCATATAGTATGCACATGATATCGGTAAGTTGTATGATAAGAACTTCTCAAAAGGTTTTCGAAATGTTTCTTAAGCTTGTATGACTGGCATTTAAACTACGTGTAGTTACATATAGTTCGAAAAGTGCAAACATGTTGGAACGAAAATCTATGTCCTGATTTAATCAGCAATAATTAGAGTATACGTAGCTGAGTCCCCACGATATTCATATTGACATTTCAATCAAATCGCGCCTATATTATTGTATTGGAAACAATTTATTCGTATATTAAAGCTATAAGGATTTGACAATGAATCAACGAGAACTGTTGGATTATCTACTCTTGAAAGAAAACAGTTTCAGTTTATTCCAATATCTATTGACAGTATCTCGATTTTCGATTCGACAATCCTTTGCAGACAAAGAATAGATGTGACAGTATGATGAGAGTACCTCGACAACAAACTGTCTGTCCCGTACCGCCTTCCAAAACATCAGTCCAAACTTGAATGCAAGAGCGAACAGACATACAGTTGCCGGCCACTGAAGAATGAGTCCTTCGAACGGCACATCCAGACTTATCGCAAGCTGACTTTCCTGGAACAATACATGAATATCTTCATTAATGGCCCCAAAATAACACGGCAATGGCGTATTTGTTGAAAGTTGTAAATCGCTGAATATATATGAACCATAGTGCTGTGGATATCCTTTAAGCCTTGATTATCTATCCGCGAGAAAATAATTACCTGCAAGTATATACATCAACATAATAATGTACAGCCCATTTCTAACACATCAGGACTACAGTTTAAATTAAGACATTACAGTATTCTTGGCCTTATACTGAATCCTAGATTTAAACTAGATCACACAAGTGTACATCAGATTATTTAATGCTATATTACTCGGGAATTTGTTTTTCGTCTTCGAGCAAAAAAATGTCGTCCGAAATTATAACTGCGATTACAACTACGGATTGCTAGAGAGAACCACCTACCTCTCTAAAATAAATTCACGAATATATCAAATTAAGAGACATCCACCATAGGTGATAATGGACATGTATATCCGCATCGGATGGTATAGAAAAAACAAATTGTCGTCTATCTAATTTGCAAAAGAATAGACGACAGACTGTGCACACTTTCATTAGAAAACACAGTTACAACACGTAACAATATATAAGGAAATTCACCTGGAGATTTTGGAGCGTTATGATGAATAAGTCAAAAATTATCAGCCAAAAACGACCTTTTTACCTCTAGAGAGGTAGTTCTCTCTAACCTGTTGATTCCATTGTTCCTAAAATAAAATAACCGAAACTTACTCCGGAGAATGTGAAAATGTCATCATGAACTTCTTTTCCTCATCATGGTTATGTGACATGGCTTTTAGAAAATACTCGTTGTCATAGAAAGATATCCTTCTTAGAATAATAAAATCACCTACCTAAACCAATACAGGTTACACGCAAACCACTCGGCTAATTTCCTTCAGTCACGATTTTCCACAAGTTTGTTTTCATTGGAAAGCAACTGATTATTTCCGGTTCTAGACAAGGTCAACTTGAGTTGACATATTTTGAGCTTGATAATTCCGAGAAGAATATCCATGAGCATCGAGGTTATTGGTTGCCAAAACATTCAAAAATTTCTTATGTTGTGGCAAGGGAAAGGTGAATTTCGTTAGTAGAAGGGATGCTGGCTGAATTAATTGCAATTATTTATTGTTATGTAGTGGACTAATTGAGTAAGCGGATAAGAACGAAGGTGAAAATCCACAAAATGAATCTCAAAACAAGGATTCGTCCTGTGTTCTTCAGATCTAGAGATACAGCCTTTCAATGACAAAACGGAAATCTGCCTGCAATGGAAATATGTAACGAAGCAAACGTTGGCTATGAAAGTATTGACGGCGCACAACATATCAGAGGTTTGTGGCGAATTTATCCCAATACCCAATATGCCAGATGTCAATTGGTCTCACTACACGCGGTCAAAGTATATCACAGTTTGACACAAACTCTTTCATAATGCTTGGAAATGAACAAGAAAAACGTAGCGTAATACTTTCAGTCAGTGACATTCGGTTGTCTTTTTCGTATGAGGAAATAGAGAAAAGCCATTGCTGAATTGGGCTGTAATATTTGATCCAAAGTTATGTTGGCGAGAGATCGAGACGGGAAAGTCCAGATCACACGCTGGAGGACGGAGTGGAGATTTGTTTATATTGGCGTCCCAAGTGAGCCCCTTCCCCCAGATATGGTATATTAGTATCCAGATAGGGATAGTTTACGATGTCGAAATTGTAATCATCTCTTGTGTCATAAAGTCGATAATAGAGAACGCCCGCTTCATTTTTATAGAGATATATGTCTAACATAGAGCCATCTGTAGTTTCCTTCAAATCCAGTGAAGCTTGATATATAACCTTCACTGCGTCATTTATATATCGAATATCCACAGCGAGAAGATCGTCTATATAGCGTTTGGTGAATGAGAAGAAACGGGCTTTGAAATAATCTGTTTTTAAAAGCGTTTGCATATAGCCGTATATATAAGAGAACAGATATTGGTCAGGCAAAAGAGTTTCACGATTAGTAACCATTGGAATACATATAGGCTCTTAATATATTGTATTGCCAAATTTCAGATAGACATTCTTAATGAGAAATTCGGGCAACTGTATATACAAAAAAAAATCCCATGAATGATATCCCCTGTATGTAGTAGAGCTAAAGAATGCTTTATGGCTTCTGACATTAATATATCGGCGATCAGTTTTCTTGATCACCGATACTATTAATGAACTAAGACGGACAACAATGTCATGAAGAGGGATTGTAGTATAGAGAGTCGAGAAATCTCATGTGGATACATGTCTGTACGGTATGTGACCTTTAGCATCAAATTCTTCCGTAAAAAAGTTTGAGTTTTTCAATATCCACAGGGGCCAGAGTTTTTAGAAACAGTGGAGCAATAGGGCTGAAAGAAGCGCGGCGATGCAGCTTCTATAATTAGCTATGAATCGAGATTTGTATGGTGATTTATGCATTCTGGGAGTCCAGAACACTTTCCGTGTATCGTTATGAGTGGCTGGAAGACAAATACTTCTTTCCTTCAGAAACGTTTTGTGATTGTTAAATAAATCTACCAGAGTATATAACTTCTGTTTGTGACTAAATAGACGTATTCGGTGATCGTGTGCTTATACTCAATTCCTTAACCAGCACCTGGTGATAGTAATATTTACATATGAATATTATATTATTTGGAGCTTTGTCTTCTGAGACTATGACGAATTTACTCCGAAGATGTGCTAGAATATCTTGCGAACTGAGGTTTCTCAATGATGGTTTTGCAGTCAATATGGCGGACTGCTTAAACGACCTGGTTCTTCGTGAGGTCCAGCCAGTCAGCGAGTATTGTTGTGAAGCCGATATTCATAAAAACTCATGTGAAGCAGATATAAAAGTTGACGAGGTAACAGTTGCCCTAAACAGCTGAAAACTGGTCGTCTCCTGAGACTGACGGTTTAACGGCGGAGTTCTATAAGGTATTTTGGGGAAAGATAAAACAGTTAGTAATGGGTTCTTTTAAGGAAGCCTATAATGAGAGAAAGTTATTGGTCTTGCACAAAGGAGGGTACTTACGTTACATGAAGGTACACTGGAAACTGAATCACTAGCAAAAATACTTGCGCTTAGATTACAATGTGTAATACCGAATTTGATTAATGAAGAACAAGTTGGATATATAAAGAATCGCAACATTTATCAGACAGGTAGATGATGTCTGTGAATACTTAGATGAGAACAACCAATCTAGGATTGTGTTCTGTAGACTACAGAAAGACGTTCGATACTATTTCTAAAGTTATATTCTTTAGAAGTAGTATCAAAAGCCTTTTTGTAGTCAAATGTCTTCGATTTTTTTGTTCTGGAGTAAAGTTTGTTGTATGGATAGGAATATTGAATGCAAATACAAGTGGTTGTGTGAACAATTGTATTGGTTATCCAAGTGATCCAGCGTTAACACAGGCATACGACAGGGATGTACATTCTCGCCGCTCGCGTTTAGTTTAGCTGTTGACGAAATGGCAAACAAAATATGAAAACTCCGGAAATCAAAAGGTGAAGTCAAAAGTTGATTTGTCACAATATGCTGATAACACAACCCTGTATTTGAATAATGGAAATGATCTGTTAGAAATTTTGTCTATTGTGAAACAGTTTCTTGTATGTTCCGGTCATCGGATAAATAAATTAAAAACCGAGGGTATGTGGTTAGGAAAATTTCTAAGACAGAGATAGGAGAAATGGACTAATGATAAACTAAAAATACCGAGTGTGATATTCATCAGCTCGAAAAGAGCAGCAGACATTTTAGATAATTGGAATAGAAGAATTGGAAACATGAGAAAAATTATTGTTAGCTGGGACAAACGGAATCTGTGAATTATGGGTAAAATTCAAATGGAGAAAACGTGTTTAATATCACAATTTATTCATATTATGCAGTCGGTAAATAAGCCAGAAAATATTATTAAAGAAACTAACATTTCACGATTTAAATTCGTTTGGAAAAAGAAGAAGTGTAATGTAAAGACTGTGAGCATGGTCGTTTGAAATGATTCACATGCATGACATGCATAAAGCTCAGGCCTTGACTTGGGTGAACAGACTGTATAGCGAGGGATCTCCAAGTTGGAAAATTGTTATTTCAATGCTAAAGGTCACATATAGTACAGACCTGTATCCACATGGTATGTCTCGACTCTATATACTACAATCCCTCAATAGGACCTTATTGACTGCCAAAGTTTATAAATAGTATCTGTGTTCAAGAAAACTGATCGCAGATATATTAATGTCAGAAGCCATAATGCATTCTTTAGCTCTACTACATACAAGATATATCATTCATGATATGATTCTTTGTTTATAGGGTTGCTTGAATTTCTCTTTAAAATATCTATGTGAAATTTGGCAACACAATATATCAACAGAATATAGGTATTACAATGGGTACTAATTGTGCACCACTGTAAACTGACCTATTATGAATATGACTATATGCAGGTGCTTTCGAAAACCGATCAATTCAAAGCCCGTATCTTCTCATTCTCCAAACGCTATATAGACCTTCTTGTCGTTGTGGATAATCGCTATATAAATGACGCAGTGAACGATATATATCCACCTTCTCTATTGATAGCCCTAACGGCATATCATATTTAGACATATATATATATATATATATCTACAATAATGAAGCGGATCTTCTCCCCCGTCGAGTTTATGACAAATGTGACGATTTAAATCAACGTCACGAAACATTATTGCAGAAACTTATAAAAAAGGGCTATACCACCAAGCGCCTATACTCAAAGTTTCTCAAATTTGGCGATACATATCGCATGCTGATAAAAAAAATACGAGCAAAGCGTGCAAGATCTATGGCGTTACGTTTCGTAACTTGTGTCTAATTCCGCTTCACCCGCGGCTAGTGGCCGTATGAACCCATGTACTACAATATCATCATGGTGTCCATATGAACAGACACAATGAAAGCGTGACTGAGATCCATTATTCTCCAGATGACAACTTTACAACGAATATCATATGGATTAAGAATACTGATCAGTGATACGGATTTGATATTTTTGGAACATCATGATATCTTGCCGGCATCACTGAAAACTGTTGCCCGCTTTTCTCTTGCAGGAAACAAGCCTATGTTTATGTATACTATGATTGTCTTTCTGAATTTGGTGCTGATGCTGTTATATGGAATCTGGAATAGGTCTTTGAATTATGGACGCGAATAATCTTTAATGGACGACGGCAGAATTATGAATGGCGGACCAGACGCTTGTAATTCGGCATGAAAAATCGTGATTTTGGAAAAATGTGTTACTGACATGGTTTGAATATAATGTCTCTAATCACGGAGAATATAATGAAACTTGCAATCAGGTACTATAGAATAATAGTCATCGGTTATGCAGTGGAAAACCATTATATTTTAAGAAATGGGCCACATGTGGAATAATTAGGGTCAAAGAAATGGCCATGAACAGTCGCTTTTTATCATATGATGACATTTTTGAAAGAATTGGTCGATCACCACAAAGACTGATGGAATATATTACCGTTAGTAATTCCATTCCTAAGTCATGGCTTATAACGTGTGACCACATGGTAATCGATAGGTGAACAATTTTACTTTGGGGAATAGAGGTGAGTGGCATGGAATGCAAGGCATTTAGGGACATGATCACTGATAATAACAAAGACATGCAACAATGTTGCAAACAATTTTGGCAACGAAAATTCTAAAGTGATCTTGATCAAACTTGTTGGAATATGGTTGCTTTCTGCTACAAGGAAATAAGATTAAAGGTCCTCCTAAAATCTTGCATAACATTTATCCCAGCAATATTCTACTACAGAAGATTGGGGATGGGGTGGTCGTAGACTTGTAAATGTAAATACTGTGATGTAATTGAATATATGGAACACTTTTTTATGAATGTGAAGCGCTTTCCACATTATGGCAATATATAAATTAGATTATAAGCGTACAGATACAAAAAAGTTATATTATACAGATCCACTGTTTTGTTATACAGGTCCAAGTCTATCAGCAGTTGACCGCATTTTTTAACCATATAATTTTAGCAGCAAAAATGTGTATTAATAAGTTCTAATACAACACAAAGATAGCCAATATTATATTATTTGAAAATAAAGCAAGAGAAAGGAAAATGTGGATAGATCTCATGAAGTGAGCAATGAAAGATGAGTGAATATTTGGAAAATGTGAAAATATATAGAGAATTATTCACCTGAATTATTTAATTGATCGAATGGATCACATGTAACAATACATAGAACGATAGTAATGTGTTTTTTTAAGAAAATCAACTGATCGCGAATCAATCGTAAGATCATCGGAATACAGAACAAAACGATACATATTTGTCTGAAAATAATTCTCTCGTGATTTTTTTCTAATCTTTCATCCGTGGGCTATAAGTCCATGTTTGCGTGTCATCGACCGCGACACAATTATTTTTTTTCTAAATATGCCATTCATTCCGCCTTGTTCGCTAGCCGTTATGAAGAGATTGTTCATGTAATTGAGTTCGCGTATACGGCGGAAATGTTACACAATCAAAGATTATACAAACATACCCTTGATTAAACGCAACACAACATCGGCGGTAAAAAAAGATGCCGGTGTACTGACAGGAAGTCGTATGACCCCACATGCAAATATACTGACTGCATATTTAAAAAAACACTTCAAAACCAAAGGTGATCCGTGCGATGAGCTTATGAATTTATACTTCATCATCATGATCATGAATGTTGCGTTTGTACGCCACCTCTTGCTGAAATATTGTAAGCATGAAATTTTATTTTCCGGATTGTCTGGAACATCCGTAAGATACCGGAGTGGTTACTTAAAATGAACTGTTTTTTTTCATTTGTGGCCACAGCTACCACAAGCGTATGTTATTCATTTAAGGGCTACTATCTATAGCAAAGCTTTGCATGGTTGTTGTATTTGTTGAATACATGAACGGCTCAGATAAAGCGATGATAGTAGGTTGTACATGCAGAAATACAAAATGGTGGTCTGAAGCCAATCGTGTCAGCAGAGTGTCGGGTTCATTTGTTAAACAAGAGTTATAATGGGTGTAAGAAAGCAAAGAAACTGAAACCAGTACTCACGGGTAGCCGTGGACATTCGAACAGCCGAATTAGGTCAATCACGAGCCTAGAAAATCAATTACATTCAGTTGAAATTTGGACAAGAGAGTGGCATATCTAGGGAAGTTCTTCATGTACGAATCTGCAAACCGGGGACACCGTGTGCAAAGCAGCTCATCAGGTAGCTTTTTCAGGTTTAACAAGATTCTCCACATGTAGTCACCTATTGTTTCTGATTATATACTTTAGTTTGAAAAGATGAAGCGGTGAAATCCATTGAGCAAATCGTTCACATTCTAATATTCGTCAAATAGATATGATAGTGAGAAGACTAGATATCATAGAAATTGTAGATATGTTAATAAATTTCAAACATCCCCCGCCAGCAAGGACATCTTTAACCCTATCTGACCTAGTCGATTTGGGGTGAAGTTGTACCGCGGCTTGGCGAGGAGTATTCAGGAAAGGGGGGAGATCTGTCCCACCTATCCCTGGATATTTTCGTTACCCAAGAGACCGTGGGAGGGGGGGAGATTTACTACACAACACGATAGCGTGTCAATATCTATCATAATTATGTAAAAAATTCAAGATGGCCGCACTTCTCAGAATGTATTTTTTGTGAAAGATTTGCATGATGAATTAGTAAATTTTTAACTCATGCGAAACAAATTATTTTTTTGGGAACTTTCATTTTCATAAAATATGTGAAAAAATGCCGAAAACAGCACATTTGTGGTACACCCACATTGCCACTATATGGAATTTACCCATAAAACTCTGCTCTGGAAGGGGGTGGGTTGGTATGCAGATAGATTCTAATGATCCCAATAGGATAAGCTACTAGGTTAAGAACTTTTGAGAGCCTGGGAATTACATGTATCATATACCTATCTGCCAAAGGCATCTGATAGAATACGATACGATACGAATTTTATTACGATCAAGGGGAAGTAACTCCCAACATAAACAAAAACACTGATTTCAGCAATTATAAACATATACACTGATAGGATGGACAATTCCAATAAAACTCAGTGACGTATACATACAGTACAAATTATGTTCAGAGTGTGCCATCTGATAATTTTCTGTATCATGCTAGTTTGATTTTGTGAATAGCCGGATCTTCTTTTAAGCTCAGTGATCTTGATATGGCGCAGCGCCCTCTGTTGGGGAAACCCCGGAACTGCAGCTAAGCTTTACAACAACATCAACCACAACACAAAAAGCAAATAAAAAATATTTTTAAAAATCGAAAAAAAAAATAAAAAAATTCCAAAAAGTATTTATTACAACATTAATAGTTTAACAGTATTTTTATCGGTGCTGTTTTTGGATGTGTGTCGTCTGCTTCTTGCAGTTCGTTCACCGTACTGAATTTTATGCTCACTCACCTGTCACTGTCATCTTACGAACACAAATAATCCGAATCTACGCATCAACATTGGCCCTGGGTGTATATCTTGTAAATAGTTCATTTCATCGTATTTAGTATTCAAGTTTGTTCCGTATTCTCACTGTTGGACATTTGCTCCCTGGTTTATTGAACTTTGAAGTTGCCGGCGATCGTGCTGATATCATCAATGATTTGTTTTCCGATGATATGGGAAGTGATAATTTTTCAAGTGCTGGTGATGAGCTACTTCTTGATGTTGATAACCAACAATCCCAGGAAACATCTCGTCCAGAAACAAGCGAAGAGCCGATCGTAGTGGTCCCCTCAACATCTCGTGCTCCAACATTTGTGGAAAACGTGGACCCCAACATAAATTTTGTGGAATGTATGAAGAACAGGAACACTGAACGAAAAACCCAGGGCACTGTGAAGGCGTTCAGCAATTGGCTCAACTCTGCTCCACGTTTGGAAACAAGGGAAATACAAGACATTCCCCCTGTGGAACTGGATAATTTTCTCGGGGCTTTTATTCTGAGCGTCCGAAAATTTGACGGCGCTGAGTACGAACCAGACACTCTTACGAGTTATCAGCGGGGTGTTGACAGGTATTTACGGGACAAAAACTATCCATACAGTCTTCTTTTTGACTGAGAATTTAAAAGCATCCGCGACGTGCTTGCCTCAAAAAGGAAGTGAAGCAAAAGGACAAAAAGAACCACCCCAATAAATCCTCCCCTCTAAGACCGTGTGAGGCGGCTATTCTCGCCCAGAAGGGGCTGATAGGCTGTCACAGTCCTAAAGCCTTCATTAATAAATTGTGGCTGGCCAACACAATGCACTTCGGTTTACGTGGAACTGAAGAGAATCGCAAATTAAAGTGGGGAGATGTTTCTTTGAAAACTGATGAAAATGGCCAGGAATTCTTGGAGTTCAGAGAGCGGGACACAAAAACGAGAACAGATGCCACTACATCAACGCACGAGAGAGATAGTTTCTTCCAAAACAGTTCGCCATTCCATCAGATCTCTACAAATGCCCCGTTCACGCATACAAGCAGTACAAATCTCACAGACCGGCGAATATGCGCACCCCTGAGAGCCCGTATTATCTCGCTTACAATTACAAACGAAGATCTGACAGCACCGTATGGTACAAGTGTCAATCCCTCGGCCATAACAGTCTACGACCTAACGAACCATTGTGATCAGTGTCTGTAGGGCCTAATTTAAAAAAAAAATGTAGTTTTGGTTGGGTATTTGTTGGGGTTGGGGTTTTGCTAGGGTGTGTTTGTTTGTTTGTGTCATCGTCGCCGTGTGACCAGTAAGGTTAGGTGCGACGTTAAACTTCAAACAAACAACCAACAGTCTACGCTTGATCATGAAAACGATGGCAGACAAGGCAGGTTTATCGAGCCGAAAGACGAATCACAGCGCTCGCAAATACACTGCAACTCGCCTTCTACATGCCGGTGTTGCTCCAAATACCATTATGCAGCTGACGGGGCATAAAAATGTCGCCAGCATAAATCGGTACGCGGTGGCTTCCAATGAAATGCAGCAGCAGATGAGTGAGATAATCGCCAGTTTACCGTCTACAAGTACATCCATTCCAGACATCTCTGACCAGTACTCCCATGCGCCATCCACCAATACATTATCACAGTCACCATCAAATGTCACTCCCCAAAGTCAGCCTTCCGCGGTTCGTGATTTGCGCGTGTTCCAGTCCACTGAACAAACTCTTTCAACTTCTAACTCTCAGACCACAGCTGGCGTCTTTCACGGCGCAACATTCAACAATTGTACCTTAAATATAACGGTTCGGCAGTCTTCTGATTGAAAAAAACCCCAGTTCTTTGGTCTTTTGCCCAAAGTGAAAACATTGACGCAGTTTTCGCTAAAAATATTGTACTTTTATTAAATTTAGGGGTAAATGATAAATAGATCATCATGATAGTGTGTGATTCGCGATGTTGTATCAACATCTCGTTGCCTGAGGTTGGACTGCGGGCTCGGCTGATACCACAGATGTTGATACAACGTCGCGGATCACACACTATCATGATAATCTCTATATATTTCCCAGTATCCACAGTGAAGCACGACACTGAGTTGAGCAGAAATCGTCGTATTGGCCATAGGATTTGTACCTAAAATATATACGACTAGAGGATCTCACCAGATAAGAGTCAGACAAAATCCTATTATTGACCCAACCAGCTTATATGGAGTAGTAAGACATGCGAAGAACGGGTAGTAATCTACAGTAACTTCCGCCACCTGTATAAGAAAGAGAAACGCTGAAAAAAAAGAGACAGCGAGGGTTTAAAATAACGAACAAGTTTTTTTGAATGGCAAGTCATGTAAAATTACTGAAATATGTTGAAGTACTTTATCTGTTTTGAAAATTTCGCGTTATTATGTGGAAATATGAGGTGATTAGGGTGGGAAATGGCGTCTATCACTGCCTATCAGGCTGCGGGATCTTGTAATTGATTGTACGTCTTCTCGTACGATTTCACGGTTGAAGAAGTCGTATGGCCCATATCTCGGTTACTATTTGATAACAGTATTTTCGTTATTTTGGGATTACACTATCTTAGTATAATACAGATTCGAGTGCAGAAAAAAATGGTCCAGTCCCGAGCGGGATTCGAGCAAGCGACCCCCAGATTAAGGCACCTAATAGACAGCACTATATGTCGGCGATCTAAACCTCTCGGCAAACAGGCTTCCGACAAAAATAGGAGATAGCAGGCCGGTAGTCTGGAAAGCGAACATACAATACCCCCTGATGGTCGTAATGTTAGATCGCGGACATATAGATTAGGTGCGTTACCCTCGGGGTTGCTGGTTAGAATCCCTCTCCGGACTCGACCAATTTTCTGCACTAGAATCTGTGCTATATTAAAATAGTGTAATCCCCAAAATAACGAAAACACTGTTATACGATCACTTTCTAAATGCCCCCAAAAAATATCTTTCTACTATTTGATAGACAACTCCGAAACTATCATGGATGCTGATTGGTACCTTGCCAATGTGCAATGTACATGTGGCAACAATTTCTTCTCCGGTCCATATCTCGGTTACTATTTGATGAAAAACTTTGAATCTGATTCATAACCTAACACACTGAGTTACACGTGAAAAAAACAAATCTCCCGCGATATTGTGTTTGAATTGTTCACCGGTACACGATCCGTTCATGATCGTGAATTCACGATTCACGGTCGTTTTTTCTCCAAGGTGTGACAGAATCGTGAGGCGGAGATATCCAGCACATAAATGCGAAAGATAACCAGATAATATATACGATTCACGATTTAAAGTCGCCGAAGTAGAGCGTGGGCTAAAAGTATCTATACACTTACGAATAATAAACCTCTGAATCATGTTCCCAGTGACTCTGGCGAAGCCTAAATACATGTTTATGTAATAATCGTGTTGGATGACAATGCGATAATGTACAGTAAATCCCTTCACACTTTCGATAATTTCTTCATATATTCAGATATGGTATAAAAACAATACAGAATGATAGTCAAAAGTTTTCTAAATAGAGGTCATAATCAAAGTTTCCCTTGATCAATATTATTCGTGTCTGCCGATATCCGATATAGAAAATTGACCTTCAGTTGAAAAGTAACAGACTGTAGTTTTCCACATGGCTAGAAATCTTTAGAAACAGAAGAAAACCAAAGATCAAATTTAGTACGACTGGAATTATGTGTTTGTAGAAATAGTAACACAACTGTATATCCGCAGACCAGTCAGGCTTAACCTTATGGCTATCATTTCCAATCATTTTCAGCGTTTTTTTCAATCGCTTATTTTTTATTTTTTTTCGATTAAAAAAACCTTGGAGTCGCGATATCGTTTTTTACTCGGAAAGTGTTCTCGATTAAAAAATAAGTGCGAACAGAGGGGGAAAATACGATTCGAATAGCAAACGTGAATCAATCGTTTATTTTGAAGAAAAAAAATTCCTTCGCGCCTTGGAAGATCGCGACTTCGATAAAATTTGACGAATAAACGATTCATTCGCCAACGATGATTGGAAACGGTTCCTAACTTACATTTTGCCCATGTTGGCGAATCAACTCCAGCCAAACCGCCCCGAAAGCCGCGAAAAAACACCACCACTATACTGTTGGCGGCAGCTCCAAATGCCACCGCGTACGCCCATCTATTATTATATCCATCCAGAAAGTTCAAGGGACTGCGAAAAGAAAAGAAAAGACATACAAACAGATTTTTTATGACAGATTTGTGATTAGAATGAATTACTTGCGAATGAAATCAAGAAGTAGTGCAGTAAAAAACACACGACTACATCTTATTTCAAACGGCGTTTCGGTAAATAAAACAATCCGCTAAACTATCAGCATTGAAACCCTGAGTCAAGTAGTAATGAGTCCTTTCAGCAGTACACAAATGCTTATAATTATGCATTGCTTTTATCGATGGAACGAGGTCCAGCTACCACGTGTAGCATCTAGGCTTAAGGATACGTAAGGGAGCTTCTTAAAATTAGGAACTACCATAAGGCATTTCAAACGGTGTGGCATGGTGCGCCGAGTTGGAACTCCTACGAACTCCGGCCTAACAAATGTCAGCAAGTTTTGAAAGTTTAAATCGAATTTAAACCACCATAATGAATACTTTTTGTACAAAAGATAGGCTGAAATAAGTAGGCTAGTGATTAGTTTCTATACGGCAGGTTACAAAATGTAGTTTGTAACAAAGTTCTTGAGACATATTTCTAGCATTTCATTTTTTGCCAAAATTCAAGTTTTAAACTCGTATTCCTCGAAAAGTAGTCATGCTACGCTTATGAAATTTGGCATGACTGTTATTTATTTGGTAGTCTAGTCAACGGCGTCTCAGTTTTTATAAGTTGAGATTCGTTTATATCGTCAATTGTTTTCACCTCTTGCATATCGCTCCAATTACCTGTATGGTAGGATTCTGCTGGTGGACAGTTAGTCCCCCAGGCTCTCCTCTGTGCATGTCATTCGACAAATATATGTAGGTTTATTGTTTTTTGGGGAATTTAAGCCGTACGACGTCGGGAATTGCAGGTTAGTTTCTCTGAATATTCTTACATTTACCACGTTACCCCATGTTGAGATGTTTTCTAAATCAGAAGTCCACGATGCTTAGTCATTAACATCAGATGGGTTGTTTGAACTGATTTATCATCACAGCTCCCGAGCTAGCGTATCTTATGCTGCTTAAGCCGGTGCTAGGGGCCGTGTGGTTACTTCATAATCTCTACATGAACAGCTGCAATGAAAGCGTGGCTGAGATACTGAGGCTACGTCCAAGAGTCCACCGTATTCTCGGGTCTGAATGTTAGGCGCCGAGGGATGCTTTCCTGTAGGATCATATGGTTGTTCTTTAGTCGCCAGACGTCGTCAACTTTCCCCACCTCTTGCATATTGCTCCAATTTAATTATTCAACTTTTAATGTAGAAAGTTGTAAATTTTAAATATTTTCAACACGGCAGTAGACATAAATGAATTCCTCAGGATATATGCATACATTATTATTGTTACGTTGAATATTTATTGCTACAGAATACATATTATCAAGTGGTGTACAAAACTGCCTCAGAAGGATTACATATCCTTAATCGCTCCATATCTAGTTTTGGTGGTATTGAATATACTGGCCGCATCCCAATGCTGCCGCAACTTCGCATCCTCACTAAGAGTTCATTGTTTCATCTCTCCTGTGTTCACGGCTGTTTAACTCATTGCAACCGTCCCGTTTCATATTTCGTAGACAAAATGATCATGAGTGTTGAATTATTTGATTTTACCTAATAAAACAGCCATATACATATTTAGACAAATATCGCATGAAATAAATACGACGAACGGATCCAGAAGCCCTTTTCATGCGAATTACTCCAATAGTTAGTAGTGTTTGCATATTGAAACTTACAAAGTTATTTGGTATGTACATTTATACAGATATAAACTCTTCAGTAAGTCGGGAAAACAGAGAATAAACTTAAGGACGTCCGCTGCTGGTGAATCAAAGTAATTAACTTTTTGAATAATGTGTGATGTTGCATTCATAATTGTGTAATATGAGGAAAAAATGAAAAAAACTATAGGTTGGTGTGCATTTTTAGCTATAGGCAACGTTACCTGCACTGACCCATGCTCCATTTGATAACCCCACATAGGGGGTGGCCCTAGTTTTGAAGCATATTCATGAACAATTCATATAAATATTATTTAACTTTTTCTTATTTTCTAACTGTTTGCAGGTAATCACGATATCTTTCAAAATGAGATAACCTAATGAGAAAACAGGCAAAATGGCCGCCAAATCCGAAAATAACCAACGGACATCCTTAAAACCCGGACCGCCCACCGTGCCGAAATAAGCAGAGGAGATACACTGCTTGGTGAGCACTTTCAAGACAGGGGCTGTGGTTATGACAGTCCAGTTCTACAGCCTATTGAAATTGTCGGCAACAAAACCAAGGTTGGCAGAGAAAAGCGTGAGCTTTCCTGGCAGTATGAACTGCGTTGGTTTTACCCCAGGGAATTAACAAGCTTGACATGCGAGATAAAACCGGGAAAAGAAGAAAATTCATAAATTGTGTTCAATATACAGCTTGAGGTGACTCATACGTTAACGAGTGAGTGAATATGATTGAACACTATATCAGTCAGTATCACGATGTTTGGTTCCTATTCCTTTTCACTCCTGGAAACTACACGAGTAGGGTCCTATTCCTTTTACCCCGGGACCTCTCCCACGTTTACGACTTTGATGACGTTCCAGTTTTCCGTCCTACTCAGCTTTGTTTTGTCCAGCTTTTGTCGTAACCACTGAATGCGCTTCATTCATCCGATTGTTGGAAGTTTTTACCTCTATCTTCACCTCTGACGGTTTCTCATATCGACTCCCAGTCATTAAAACATTATTTCAGTATTCGCAGACTGGTTCCAGAAAATGAGTTATCTGTGCATGTCTTCAGGTGCATGGAGACCAAGAACTGTAAAGTACGCA
Organism: Hanleya hanleyi; assembly: GCA_036873755.1. Lineage (NCBI taxonomy): Eukaryota > Metazoa > Mollusca > Polyplacophora > Lepidopleurida > Hanleyidae > Hanleya > Hanleya hanleyi. Next base: position 54,154 of record JAVTVY010015639.1, read on the forward strand.
ATGACTGAGTACATGGAAACCGCGCACACCAACTAGCAGTCGTCTCTCTGTAATCATTGTTTTGTATTTGATTGTATTTGTTCTGTTATTATGACTTTATGTAACCATGCAACAATAATTGTAAACATGCTGCACTATAAAAATTGTATCTAATAGCATGTTAACTTCGTCATTTGACAAGCTCTAAAAGAGCGAAACCGGTTATGACAATATAATATCCAGTTTTATACTTATATATCTACCCACGTGTAGCGTCCTATATATATATAATAAACGAATGCTAGACACCTCACCCCCAAAATACATCTCCCCACCTTGAGTCACTCCCCTCCTCCGCCCCAGTTTTGCGATTTCCCCCCCCCCCCCTAAAAAATATGTTATTCTATGGGGTACACATACTCGGCATTAGTATCAAGTAGTTTTGCTGTGTTCTCGGGGAGGGGGGAGGGGGATACAAAAGAAGAAGACTAACATACTTGGCGAATAATAATATGCACCTTCAATTGTATTATATAGCAGCTGCCGACCAGTAAGCGAGCATGACCAGTAAGCGAACTGGTCCAAACGGAAGAGGTAAAATACTCAATCCTGAGAAATGAACAATACCCAAAAATTATAATTGTTCAACTACCGTATTTGGTTAGTTTGATATTTCTACTTTATACGAAACTGGCTCATTTGTCACCTGTTTATGTTGGAAAATGCAGGACGACAGCTCGCTCGGGAGGACAACAAATAAATTATTTCGTGATTTGCATTCATTGTACAAATTGATCGCTATTCGGATCAGGAGAATAATTACGCTACAGCTTCGAGAAATTAATGGCGAGTCTGATGGCAGCTAGCAAAAGTATATTTTTTTCTTTCGTGATCTTCGTTGTCGGCAACCTTTCCTTTTAATATTCAAATCGCATTTCTGGAAAATGCTAAACTCACACAGAAGTGTTCGCTTACTGGTTCACCAAGTAGGAGCCTACTAATGCTGAGTGTGAGTATGTGTACCACAGGATATCATTTCCGGCGGCGCAGCGCCGCCGGATATCTGAATTCGGTAAACATGGAAGCGGCCATCTTGATATTGGACGAGTAACAGGTGTTTTCTCGAGCCATACTTCACAGACGTGCCGTGGAGTGATCCAACTAGTTTCATATCGTAAAACGATAGCACTGTATCACCCGTTCGTAGTTAACACATTAATATTAATTCTGTTACAATGAATTCATCGAATAAATGTCCTTTAGTACTATTTTATTACGGCTGAGAGACCAAATCGATGACCATACATGATCAAGTTATTCACCTGTACCATGTGTACCACTGCAGCAAAATGTTTGAGATTGAACTGCGAGTTACTAAAAACTTGAAACAGTAAAACACGCGGATCGGATTGATGTGTAGAGAAAGTCGATCTAGGCTTAATTCACAATGACACACATCAATAAAGAAATAGTGGCTTGATGATGGGTCCCGTATAATGCCACAGCGCGATCTCTTACATCAGGCTATATGAAGTGACTTAATACGTCAACCGGAGAACATTACTTTCAAAGTCCTAGTTTGACATGCGGTTCATGTGCACATTTTGCCAGCAAGCACTTAACTTCCGGCTAACCCCACACTTTCCAGATGGGTTCTTGCGCGGACTACATTAGTCAAACCTCTAAGGAAAACAAACAAATCGACGATTTTTTTTACCATAATGTGCATCGTGACCTGTATTCACCAGTTGCACACGTAATCGGCTTGTAATACGCAGATTATAAGCTACAAACGTTTCCGCGGCATCGATGCATCTGCATCAATAAGTTTTCTTGTATTTCTTTTATGTGGGAAAATGACAGAACTGGGGAGGAAGCGACTCAAAATTTGGGGGGAGTCACTGGGGGAGAAATGGTTTGGGGAGGGGGGAGTGTCCTGCTTCCTTTGAAATAAAAATTGGCGTCAAACGCGAAGATATAAGGTTGAAACGAAGAGAACTGCCCACACGAGGTCCGTGTAATCTTGCACAATTCAATTTTGTTTTTTTTGTTTTTGGTTTCTCAAAATCAAAAATTGAAATTTGACCGTCAATTTTCAATTTTCGTTTTTCGTTTTCGGTTTCTCAAAATCAAAAATTGAAATTTGACATTCAATTTTCAATTTTCGTTTTTCGTTTTACTTCGCGCAAAAATGAAAAACAAATATTGAAAATTGCCTCGACTTGTCCGTTTTTCGTTTTTTGATTTTAACTTTGACTCGTCAATGTTAACTGCGCACGCGCAAGACTTATGATGTCACTTTCGGTCCGCGGAGTAGTATGGAAAGCGCAAATCGGATTGTTTAGGCAGGTATGGAAAAAAACAGTAGGGGGGAAGATGTGGGAGTTTCACTACACTATAGATCCCTGGAGCCAGGCATTCGAGCTAGAATATAATGGGCCAACTGCGCATGTGTAGAAGCGACTAGGCAATCGTGCAGCAGGTGTGAAGCATTATATAGAGAACAACGGGGTTGATACACAGGGGAGTTTCATTAAAGTAGGGTAGTATAATAAATACGTGGGTACCCTAATCATAACCCCCAAAGGAACTTCCCGCGTCGATGCGTTGACGCGTTTGACACCCACACTTAAAGCGTTGAAGCGTTTCTGACGCTGAACGTTGACGGGCATCTGAACGCTCCAACGATCCAGGTCCCAAAAATAGAGAATGAAGATTGGACCTGAAGCGTTGAAGCGTTCAGGCATCTGACATCAAACGTGGCGATTGTGTGCTTCTTTGGAATGGTGGTTTACGGGCCGCTTGCCATGTACGCATTTCGCGGTCCATCACCGCGATGCTTACTCTTATTGATATTACATCTTTGTTGGTATCTTTATAAATACTATATATTTCAAATCAATAGCAAATAGCGGTTGTCGGCATAAATGCTGTTCGATTTTGTAGCGCTCTAAACATCTATTTTTAGAAATGAGAAAAGCTAAGAGTGCGTTCTGATTGGCTCAGGCCTCAATGCCAATAACCATTGCGAACAACGGGATGCCACATATCCAGACCTGTCTGGTGCATCTTCACAAGTCCAGGTAAATAGTGAATCCCGGCACAGGGTTTACCTGGACATTTTTGGTGATTCGAGTGAGTTCTTGAGTCGTTGTGCAATCTCGAATATTTCATCCCCCGAGGTTATGTTGAATTAGCATGTCGGTATCCCAAGCCGATGGTTTTTGCCTTGACTCTCGATGTCGATTTCAGCCTGACATCAAAGTTATGCCAGCGATGTCACATCTCAAACCGTCCAGCTAGTGGATTGGAGTAATGAGCTAGCTGAAACTGTTCAATAATTGGTTTGATTTAGACGATACCCCTTGATCTTTTTTTATCCAGAACTATCGTGTGCAACTAACCAAGGCAATGCATAGATACCCTAACAAATCGATCAATACACTGGCTCCCGAGGATGGCCAGGTGGGCCACATGCCTCTCACGCTCCACACCTCTTATACGACACGATTTGCGTTTTCTATTCTACTCGTCGTACCGGAAATGACATGATAACCCGTCCACATGCGAACTTAACATTGATACGTCAAAGTTAAAATCAAAAAACGAAAAACGTTCAAGTCGAGGCAATTTTCAATATTTGATTTTCATATTTGCGTGAAGCAAAACGAAAAACGAAAATTGAAAATTACTGTCAAATATCAATTTTCGTTTTTTGTTTTTGTAATCCAAGAATCAAAAATTGAAAATTGACGGTCAAATTTCAATTTTTTATTTTCAGAACACAAAAACAAAAAACGAAAATTGAAAATTGACGGTCAAATTTCAATTTTTGATTTTCAGAACACAAAAACAAAAAACGAAAATTGAAAATTGACGTTCAAATTTCAATTTTTGATTTTGAGATTACAGAAACAAAAAACAAAAATTGAAAATTGACGGTCAAATTTCAATTTTTGATTTTGAGAAACCAAAAACGAAAAACGAAAATTGAACTGTGCAAGGTTACACGGACCACACGACTACATCCCTCTAATGCCTATTTCTGATGTTTATTACATTGCACTGTACAGGTTAGGGTCAACCCATACCTTCCCATACAAGCGGTTTCTAACGAATATTTCATAATTCCGGTAGTGAAATAAATCTTTTTGGCGAAAAAATATCCGTATAATGCCGCTCCAAATTCTGAGATAGTTAAAATTCTATAATATGTAATACATTTCCTGAAATTTCACTTTTAGCTAAAAATTGACTATGCGTCGATTCTGGTGAAAGTTTTATTTTTATTTCCATTTTCTCACATGGAATGCTTGCACCTACTGACCAAACTTGCGTTTAACAATTTCGTCATGGCCAAGATTGTTTTGTAGAAGTTATTCACAAAATAATTGTTTTCTGCCGAACTGTGAGATTCAAGTTTTCAAAGAAAATACACCAGGAAAGAAGCAAAACTTGCGCGTTTGAGGTTTTTTCTAGATAAATTAATTCATGCAAAATGCTGAATGTAATCTCGCCAATGCTTTTATCAGAGATGCGAATAGATATTGGTGTCATATTTCAATTATAAATTTATGATTAAAAGTGCAGAAGATCGTGGTAATATCAGATATTGATAAACCGACTTGTGACGGCTGGTCCTAACTGCTGTATGCAATGAAGGTAAATACAGAATATGATATCCATAATAAATTGTTATCTTCATGATATATTCGGTATATTTAATATACCGTATTTATTACACAATGTTTACCAGTTCAGACTATAGGTTTAAAGGCAATAAATCCATCTCTGAATCGAAGTACTGTTTGTAATTTTGTAGAAAGGGAACGTAGGTCTACTAACGTTCCCTGTACCACATGAATATGCCAGCACACATACATATAGCCCAATTCGGAAAGGGTTTTATCTCCCTTGTTCCACTAGGGGCCTATTGGTTCAGAGAACATCCGGTAAGTACCAAAGGCCCTCACAATTAGTTTGATTACATATTCCATTTTTCAAGACAATTATCTTTATAATGCACACGTATAAAAGATATCCGTTCATGTAGAAAGTGGAAACAGAATAGTTTTTCAAACATATATTCTGAAATAGTTTATCAATTTTTATATTATTCGAAATAATTGCAGGTGCGTTTGGTAGAAGTGAAACCGAGGCGACTACTTCCCGGAAGCGGTGTTTCATACCTCTAACCTTAAAAAGTGGCAGTTATTCAGGGGGAGATCATACACTTTCCGGAAAGGGCTATATACCGCAAGGATTCAGTATTTATCGCGTACACGTCCCTTTGAATACTGGGTGTGGCCAATGTAGTTAGCGTTACAGCCGCGGCACTTTATTATCGAAGAGAGTCGTTACATTTCGTTACTTCAGCTCCTGGGGCTACGACTTAATCGACTCTAGTGATCAGCTTTTTCAGGTTGGTTGCCTTTTGATTAATTTTACATCTTTCATGACATCTTTCATTCTTGGGCTTTCGTCCAAAATGTTATATTTTGAGGGGCGTTTCCAAAAATATAAGGATTATGGAAATTGAATATATATGCTATCTGACCAAGCTTATTGGTAAAGCAGACATGTGCATCAGCGCCATGTGATTGTTGGCAGTTTTTAAATTTTTTATTCAAAACTTTATCTTCACCTATGACGCTTTCTCGTAATATATATATATATATATATAAGGGACAGTAAGCAGCGTATCTTGTTACTAGAAATTGTACAGACAACGTGAAACGTGCAACTCGAGCTTCATTCGAGTATTACAAAAAATATATATTTACACAGTAAGTCCCGGTCTACCATTGCACCAATTCTGTCTAACGTTTCTTCTTTTATTCAGAAATGCCAGCACGACGATGACCAGAACCTGGAAGAAAGGAAAAAAAGAGTCGGAAACACATGAACAATTGCGTAACCCTTCCAAACATGAACGGCGTCTCAATCAAACACTCTGTCTTCATTAACAGAGCGAGGTACTGATGATGTTATCCCTCTTTCAGTCACGTGATAATTTATGTATCCATTCATCTACAGGTGATCAATTGTCCTGAAATTTATAAAACTTTTGCCTATTACATCCTGCTAGTCGTGGGCATATACCTATTACATCCTGATAGTCGTTGGTACACTGCCAAAAATTTGCTTCTAGCAATAAGAAAAAAAAACTTGAAACAAGAATTATTTTCTAGGGAGTCACACAAGAAATTGTTTCTGAATACAAGAAACCTATCTTTTCTTGTATTGAGAAAAGAATGTTCTCAATTTCAGAAAAAAATTCTCAGAAGAAGAGAAAAAAATTCTTAAATAAAAAAAATGCTTTCTTAAACTGAGAAAACTTTTTCTCATATCAAGAAATCTGGTTAGAAAATATTTCTTAAATAATTTTCTAGCGAGTGACACGAGAACATTCGTGAAAACGAGAAAAAAATTCTTGAAATGTTAAAAAAAAATTCTTATTCCAAATTGCTTAAGTTGTTTTTTTCTTAGAACTAGAAAAATCTAACAAATTGTTTTCTCAAAATCAAATTCATTTTCCTTCTTTTAAGAACATTCAACACATTTTAGTTGCACATCATTTTCTTAAAACCAGAACAAATTCTCTTTTTGATGGATTCATTATGAATCCAGGGCCATATTAGCTACTCAACCAGACATATTTAAACAAAAGGTATGAATGATAAATTACAAAAATGAAAGCCTGTAATAGGTCCCTCGGAGCCGGACGAGAATTTATCAGAATAAAATTATGCTTGTTGACTCGATCGAGATAGATGGAAAGTCAAGGACTGGATCAGTAAAAACGGTCACTAGGAAACTGATGATAGATCTGGCAGTATAACAATCCCTAACCTAGTATCAGTTAATCTATGTTCATTGAAAATAATTGTCAATTCAATTTCGCTGTCTGAATATACTATGAAATACTGAAAAGAAGAATATGTCATATCTAGTTGCTTATATTTACTACTTTATATAAGCTTACAGGGAGATATACGAGTCCGACATGTTACAAAAAGATATGGACAGGCAACATCGAAACAAATCACAATTTACTACACCGTGGCCCATTTCCGGTGCTATATATCCATATGTAAAAAGCCGATATTTGACATGTCGAAACAATAATGATCTGTGCCTCGCATTTCTGTGTTGACTAATACACTTGTCAATTGGATCCCCACCCCCGCCTCCAGGGATGGTGGGGACATGGTGGGGCTAAAACTGAATAAGGCATGGAAAAATCCCCCGGGATGTGGAGTATGACGGGGATAAATATAAATCAGGTACCGGTAAACAAATAAATATAGCTTAATAAAAAAATAAACACGAATCAGTACAAATAATGTGAATAAATGGGAAACAATAAATATATTTCAGAAGAAAATTATTATGAATAATAAATCACATAAAACAAATAATCCTCACACAGAACAAGTACATGTACAGTTTATATTACAATGACAGTTTGGTCCAGAATATTGGGGAACTGCTATCAATATGTAAGCAAGAAAAAGTATTATTCTGTGCGTGATTTAAAGACAGCTCTTGCTCCACCTCATAGCTTTAGAAAGAACTTTAATAACATTCCACATGGAAGCATACCAAATTAATAAGACAAATTGATCCGGAGTAAATGTTGTATTGGCAAATACGGAGTACCGTCCCTTATCAATATGTTGAATTTCCTGCACACAACATGGTGCATTCGTTTTGCGTTTCGTGCCGCGTAGAGTCATTAGCGATCCAATTATCATATTTAGAATCCCATATCACAAATTAATGGATGAAATAGATCAAAGTATTTCACTTCGAAAGGATTCTGATGAGCGCGCATTGTGAGAACTCGCGCAACTGTAACGTGTGGTGAAATACATGCAGCTAAATCACAATATAACTGAAGATAATATACCGCCCCCCCTCCCATTTTCCTTGAGGCAAAGCAAAACTACAAGTTTGTTCTTTGTGTTTCGGTCAGTTATGGTTCATCTTGTTAGATGGTCATTGTTAGACAGATATCTATGCTTTTCTTTAATTGCATTATCTGTGAATATAAATGTACGGATCTTAGATAGCTGAGTATATGGAACAATTTATTATGTGAATGTCAGTCCGTGTTCACGTCACGCTAAGTGCAAGTTTTGGTAGACAATCGCATGACGTCACCGCTCCAGCTATATCACGTTGTTGCCAAACGGCTGTGTGTTCGCGGTGGTCGCAAATAAATTGCTGTTTTGTCTATTTCCAGGTAACGTAAACCTTCATTCCTTGCATTTAATATTACTAGAATGTATTGTGAACCGTTCTGTATAAATTTAGATGTAAGTGTCATAGAGATATTGCTGTTTTATCGGTTTTATGAGTATGTCGTCTGCTAGCGTGTTTCATGTCGCGTGGGCCATGCGCAAGGCCTGGTGCAGAATAGACTTCTAGATGCAGGTACCGATTGTGTGAACCAGTGAAAGGGTTATTTAGGGCAACAATCTCTTTACAAGAATAAGATAACAAATAAGTATTTTAGTCTAAGTCATTACTTGTATTTGTTATGATGTCTGATAGCTTTACGTATCTACGGTGGCCCATATACACCAAACCGAAATAGCATAAATACGTAAGCTAACGGGAATTGCACTTTAATTGTTCCAAATTGTTGTATCGTGTACATTAGGTAATTCACATGATTTCTTATGATATCTGGGAGTGTTGATGGCGTAGCAAATATCTACGGTGGCCCGTATTCACCATAGTGAGGTAGCATAAATACATCAGATTATGTGTGCCGGACTAGATCGTTCGAAATTGATTTAATCATGCAGTCAAAATGTTTACTTACATTTATTATGATATTTTGGAATTTTGATGGCGTAGCAGATATCTACGGTGGCCCGTATATAACATACTGATGTTGCATAGGTACACTATTGAAAATTATTGTATTCGTTCTGTATTAAATTCATCCTGTTATCCCTTGTACGGAGTCAGATAAAATGATAACAGAAGACATGTTATTGAGTGTAACCATGGTAACGAACCATTTTATTTCATTTCACATAACTTCATATTGATGATTAAATACCGCATGACATCACGGCTCCAGCTATATCACGTTGTTGCCAACCGGCTGTGTGTTCGCGGTGGTTGCAAATAAATTGCTGTTTTGTCTATTTTCAGATACCCTGTGTTGTCAAATCTTTGAACTCGCAACCCCCAGCCCAAGACTGGGTAACATTTCTGGTGACCCCGACGTGATAATAGATGAACAGGGTTGGTACAGCTTAGCGACAAATCATTGGCCAAGGACCACCAGCGAATTACCAGTTTCTGATTCGAAATATGCAGAAGTAGTATATAAAGCGGAAATGCTTCGACTTCGTTGAGGTGTTGGGTTTAAAAAAAAATCATACTCACCTGGAAGATAACTATAGCTGGTAGCAACATTCGATCATTCAGACGTGCATTGGACATTGACATTGAGATAAATATTATGCCATCTTGACTGGAAAATTGACGAGTCATACTCTGTTGATGCAATAATGAGATAATTGACTTGTGGTCCCAGAAACTGAATTTTGATTAAACTGGGTTTGAGGCTTGCGGACACTGTTAATACGAATCTATGGACAGGTAGAAGGGTCATTGTCACAGATTACCTTTGACAGAAGTATTCCATGGGAGACGTAGGATTCCGCTAGTGTTAATGTGATTGTCGGTGCTCTTTACAGTAAAGAGACTACAGAACTGCTGCAAGGCCTGAAAGCCATAGGGTATTTAAAACAACACAACGGGACTTTACTTCAATACTGCAAGTTTTAAGAATATTGATATATTGTTGTTTTAACCCATGCATTGTATGTCCATGTCAATTTGCTGAATTCAATTAGTATTTTCAGGCTAAATTGTCGCAAAAATGGAAACTCTGCAGTGTGAGGTTTTGGGAACATTGTATACATTGTCTGTTGAGGGGTTAGGGAAAGTTTATGAGCATTTAGGCATCCCTCTGGGAGAGCAAGAGTCTAAATTACAGATGGCTAAACGCATTGTCGAGTTTTTAGAAGTAGAGGAAGAAAAACAACATGATGGTGGTCTTCATGTTTACCGGGAGGTACAGGCCTTCCTCTACCAACTCCTAGCTATCCCAGGGGAAGCGCCTTCCTCTGACAATCCGACACGGGCTGGTGGATCATCCACCCAGGTAACAACATCTACTGCAGTAGCGATGGCTCGAGATGTAGGAACCAGGGAAAGACTAACGAACAGTGTGTATCGAAAGAATTTTAAGATCAGTGGTCAACTGGGTGAACCTGGCCAGAAAAGATAGGCTTACGTTCAGCAGCCTCACAAGACAAATTGATTCTGGACTGAAGCTAGGATACACACAAGAGGAAATTAAGGAAGCAGTACTTCGCGCCATGGGTCACAGCGTGGAAATCCGCAGCTACATGGAAAAGTTGGACGACTTAACTCTACCCATGTTAAGAGAGATGCTCCAATCCCATTACGAAGATAAATCGGCAACGGAGCTGTATCAAGAGCTGTGTAATTTGTCCCAGATGCCGAAAGAAGACCCGCAGAACTTCCTGATTAGGGCCCTTAATGTACGACAGACAGTTCTGTTCGCATCCAGAGAATCAGGGTCCGGTATTAAGTACAGCCCTGAATTGGTACAAGGAACGTTTCTGCACGCCTTACACACCGGACTGGTCAGTGATGCGATTCGGCAAAAACTACAACCCTTGCTCCAGAACCCGGATGTTTCTGATACTGAGCTGATCCGGAAAATGAGAAGTGCAAGTTCCGCAGAAACAGAAAGAGCATCCAGATTGCGCAATCGAGTCAGATCTCGTCAGGTTGAAGTATCACAGTGTGCCCCATATGGTTCAGAATTTAGAAAACCTGGCAAGCCCAATGCTCTTACAGAGGTCAAGGATGAAGTCAGCGAGTTGAGAGCTGAGATTGCAACAATTTCAGAACAGCTTAAACAACAGGAAGTCAGACCGCCAACCAGGAAAGGATCGAATGTGTCCAACGAATCGCGTGCCAGGGGGTGCCCACAGTGCCGTGAGCGTGGTAAAGGGAACGCCTGCACCCACTGTTTCTTCTGCGGGAGTGACGAACATTACTTCGCGGGTTGCCTTAAGCGGAAGCAAAAATCTTTCAATCAAAATGGGCCGTCGGGAAACGGGCCCCAGTCACTATGAGGGGACCTGAAGTGACTGGAGAAAACGGGTCCCAACACAAAAGGAACCAAGAAGATGGACAAGCTACAGAACTAGGTTGTAACGGGCGCTACACCCGACCGCTGACTTCGAAGCAGGAAATCAGGCTCGACAAGCTGGTGGGTGAGCAGTGTTTGGTCTCCTGTCGACTAGATGCAGTGGAAACGACAGCCTTATGGGACACAGGTTCTCAGGTCAGCTTGATCCCTCACCATTGGGTCATCACTAACGTGAAGAAGGGGTTGAGACCAGTTTCAGAATTTCGGGAAAAATCTAGATCTTAGAGCAGCAAATGGGACACAGATACCATACCTGAGATGGATAGACCTAGCGTTTTCCCTACCGTACCGCGGAGAGATGCCAG
>JAVTVY010015640.1:0-66940 GCA_036873755.1 Hanleya hanleyi
TACAATACAGCACAGATATGGTATAATACAGGAGAGATATTGTATAATACATCACATATGGTATAATACAGCACAGATATGGTATAATAGAGGTCAAATATTGTATAATACTGCACAGATTTTATATAATACAGGACATATACTGTATAATACAGCACAGATTTTGTATAATACTGAACGTATATTGTAAAATAGATGACAAACATGGTACCATACAGGATAGATTTGGTAAAATACAGAACGGATATTGTATAGCACAGAACAGATATGGTACAATACAGCACAGATATGGTATAATTCAAGACAGATATGGCATAATACAGCACAGATTTGGTATAATGCAGGACAGATATTGTATAATAAAGCACAGATATGTTATAATTCAGGACAGATATGGTATAGTACAGAACAGATTTGTTATAATGCAGGACATATGATACAATAGAGGATAATGCAGGACATATGATACAATAGAGGACAAACATTGTATAATACAAGACAGATATGGTGTAATACAGGACATATATGGTACAATACAGGACAGATACTGTATAATACAGTACAGACACGGGATAATACAGCACAGATATGGTATAATACCGTACATATTTGGCATAATGTAGGACAGATATGGTATAATACAGCACAGATATATGGTATAATGCATCTCAGATATGGTATATTAGAGGACAAACATTGTATAATACAGGACAGATATAGTATAATACAGGTCATATATGGTACAATACAGGCCAGATACTGTAAAATACAGCACAGATATGGTATAACACAGGACATATATGATACAATACAGCACAGATATGGTATAATACAGGAGAGATATTGTATAATACATCACATATGGTATAATACAGCACATATATGGTATAATAGAGGGCAAATATTGTATAATACTGCACAGATTTTATATAATACAGGGCATATACTGTATAATACAGCACAGATTTTGTATAATACAGAACGGATATTGTATAACACAGAACAGATATGGTATAATACAGCACAGATATGGTATAATTCAAGACAGATATGGTATAATACAGCACAGATTTGGTATAAAGCAGGCCAGATAATGTATAATAAAGCACAGATATGTTATAATTCAGGACAGATATGGTATAGTACATCACAGATTTGGTATAATGCAGGACAGATATGGTATAATACAGCACATATATATGGTATGATGCATGACAGATATGATACAATAGAAGACAAACATTGTATAATACAAGGCATATGGTATAATACAGGACATATATGGTACAATACAGGACAGATACTGTATAATACAGTACAGACACGGGATAATACAGCACAGATATGTTATAATACCGCACATATTTGGTATAATGCAGGACAGATATGGTATAATACAGCACAGATATATGGTATAATGCATCTCAGATATGGTATATTAGAGGACAAACAGTGTATAATACAGGACAGATATGGTATAATACAGGTCATATATGGTACAATACAGGACATACTGTAAAATACAGCACAGATATGGTATAACACAGGACATATATGATACAATACAGCACAGATATGGTATAATACAGCACAGATATTATATAATACATCACATATGGTATAATACAGCACAGATATGGTATAATAGAGGGCAAATATTGTATAATACAGAACATATATTGTAAAATACAGGACATATGGTACAATACAGTATAGATATGCTACAATACAGCACAGATTTGGTATAATAAAGGACAGATACTGTATAATACAGGACAGATTTGGCATAATACAGGACATATATGGTATAATAGAGGACAAATATTGTACAATGCAGGACAGACTTGGTATAATACAGACAGATATTGTATAACACAGTACAGATATGTATAATACAGCACAGATATGGTATAATTCAGGACAGATATGGTATAATACAGCACAGATTTGGTATAATGCATGACAGATATGGACGGTCTATCTCTACACCAAATACCTTCCTTCACTGCCCCAAAATGCTAACTTTCGCTACTACTTGTACTGATTTCGTCACCAATGACGTCACAGATGCTGTGGACTTCCCCCAAATCGTGATCTCCACCCCGAAGGCTACAAGATGACACCCCACAGGACGCATTCTGACCAAGGATGGTCCATCTCTACACCAAATACCTTCTTTCATTGCCCCAAAATGCTCTGTTTGGCTACTACTCCTACTGATGACGTCACCGATGGCGTCACATATGACGCGAACATGCCTCAAATCGGGGTCTGCACGCCGAAAACTACAAGATGACACCCACACGACGCATTCGGACCAAGGATGGTCCATCTCTACCCAAATACCTTGCTTCACTGCCCCAAAATGCTCACTTTCGCTACTACTCGTACTGATGACGTCACCAATGACGTCACAGATGCTGTGAACAGCCCCAAATCGGGGTCTACACCCTGAGACCTACAAAATGACACCTCCCAGGACGCATTCGGACCAAGGATGGCCCATCTCTACACCAAATACCTTCCTTTCACTGCCCCAAAATACCCACTTTACTTACTACTCGTACTGATGACGTCACCGATGACGTCACAGGTGACGGGAACATCCCTCAAATCAGGGTCTACACCCTGAGAACTACAAGCTGACACCTTCCAGGACGCATTCGAAGCGTGAATAGTCCATGTCGACCCCAAATACCTTCATGTACTGCCCCAAAATGGTCACTTTACTTACTACAACCAACTGCGCATGCGCAGATTAACGCGACTTGCACGTAAAAACACACCATTCTGACTCTAACCCACACAAGCTTCACTTTGACACCTTCCACGACCTATTCGGATCCATAGCGGTCCATCTCTACCCCAAACACACACCCACATACCCCCAAAATGCCTGATTTCTCTACTACGGCCAGACTGCGCATGCGCAGATTGACGCGACTTGCATTTAAAAACATGCCATTCTGACTCTACCCCACACAAGCTTCACATTGATACCTCACACGACCCATTCGAACCGTGAATAGCCCATCTCTAACCCAAACACACACCCACATACCCCCAAAGATGCCTGGTTTCTCTACTACGGCCAGGCTGCGCATGCGCAGACTATTGAACACGGACCAACCATTAGTGTAGTCAAGTGCTCCTCCACGAGAGCTTCAAAATAAGACCTCATACGACATCATAGGATCATTAGGGGCCCACCTAGACTCCAACACGGCCACCCCGTATGGCCCTATACACCCATAGCCATGCAGTATAGGCCTATGGGCCTACCCAGGCCTTGGTGACTTTTTTTCAAAAATTTCACCGATTCGCTCCAGAACACTTCCTATCATGTTCTACATGACGAGACGTGAAAAACGAGACCCCACAACCCTACCGCAAATGTCGAGAAGTAAGTTTCCCAGTAGGATAAACATTGAACCTATACTCCAGTATGGGAATATATATTTATATATATATGTCTATATGGGGCTATATCGTACTTTTTCAAAAATTTCACCGATTCGCACGGGGACACTTCCTATCATGTTCTAAAGGACGAGACGAGTAAAACGAGACCCCATAACCCTACCGCAAATGTATAGAAGTACGTTTCCCAGGGGGACAAACATTGATCCTATACCCCAGTATGGGACTATATGAGGCTATATCGTACTTTTTCAAAAATTTCACCGATTCGCTCCGGGACACTTCCTATCATGTTCTAAATGACGAGACGAGTAAAACGAGACCCCCACAACCTATACCGCAAATGTATAGAAGTAGGTTTCCCAGGATGGTCCTATACCTCCCATACCCCATATAGGCATTTTCCCGTAATTTAGAATAAAGTCCGTGTTCCGTATTTTTTCAGGAAAATTTTTACATACACCCACCCTGGAACTAGGGGGAGATAACTCTATTGACAGGCGAGCCCCGTTAAGCCCGGCGACCTATATAGCCCCCATCCCCCATATAGGCATTTTCCCAGATTTTTCGATAAAGTCCGTTTTCCGTTTTGTTTTTTTTTCAGGAAAAATTTTACATGCACCCACCCAGCCATAAAATACCCCTTCACCTAGGCTTCACTTTGATACCTCACTCGACCCCATTGGACCATTAGGGGCTCCCCTAGCTCCAACACGGCAATTTTCATACCCTTGGGCCACCGCGCATGCGCAGAATGCCGATATTTCAACCCCACACCGAGTCCATTAGATGCCCCTTCCCATAAGCTTCACTTTGATACCTCACTCGACCCCATTGGACCATTAGTAGCTCCCCTAGCTCCAACACGTCTATTTCCATACCCTTCGGCCACCGCGCATGCGCAGAATGCCGATAGTTCAACCCCACACCCAGTCCATTAGATGCCCCTTCACGAATGCTTCACTTTGATACCTGACTCGACCCCATTGCACCATTAGGGGCTCCCCTAGCTCCAACACGGCTATTTTCATACCCTTCGGCCACCGCGCATGCGCAGAAGGCCGATATTTCAACCCCACATCCAGCCCATTAGATGCCCCTTCACATAAGCTTCACTTTGATACCTCACTCGACCCAATCGGACCATTTTATCTAGGGACTACTTTTCTCCGCGGAAGCTTTTTCCCGAGACCGAATCACCGCCAAAACCGCGGCCAGACCGCATCACCGCGGATGAATACATCCTGTATACATCCCCTCCAACAATTGGAACTCTCCTGTGCTGGAGGTAGCTTTTGGTCCTTCTGCCGGAACTATACTGCACTTGACCTCTCCTCCCGCCTCGTTTCCGCCCCAAATGACCTCTACATCCGGGTGAAAACTGACTCCATTTAGCCTTTATCCACTACTCTGGTCAACACCATAAAATGGTGTTGAGAAACGGTGTTGACCAATGTGAACACTAAATAAGGGGGATGAAATGGTCGACACCATATTTTGCTGTTCACTGATAAGTGCTAATAATGGTTCAACACCAATGCGGAGATATATATGGTGTCTGTCAAAATTCAACAGCACTTATCGGTGTTCATCAACACTGTGTTTCTGGCTGTGTTTCATACACGAAAATCAGATAACCACAGGTGGTATATAGTTCATGTAAGACGAAGTGACGTGAATTTACGGGATTTCCAATAGTAGCAAATGGGGAAGTGGTCGGCCATTGTTCCATATGCATGTGAAGTCACGTCGAAAAGCAGTATCTCCTCTTACATGAACTATATACCAACCAGGTGTTGCTTACACTCACTATTGAGCTGCCGAAAGCAATAGGTGGCACCACCAGGTTCGAACGTTGAAAAACCTGTGTGGATTTTTCGAAGTAGGCCAACACAGATGTCACTTCGGATCGCGTTTCCCCTGACATTAGGTGATAACCACATCTTGGTTTCATATATTCAACCTAAATGAAGAGAAAACTGGTAATAGACGGGCATCTTCAATGAGAAAAAATAAAACAATAATTAAAAATTATGTAAAACCTAAGGATTACATGATATCGGCCATCCAGAAGCCAAGGTTTCAAACACAGGAAGAGAAGATTGGCCTTAACCCTAACTGGCCTGGGCTTTTTGGGACCCTTTTCTCGTATCCTACGTGGCCGCCATTATAAATTTACCCATGATCCTCTACATGGGGGTTATGCAAATTGGCTCAAAACAAATCCTATGTGATAAACTATAGAGTCACGGAATGTCAACTCTCTATTTGTTTGGTAGAAAGTTTGGTAGAGCGGGCCATAATACCCCACTCCCCACAGGCCTGGTAGGGTTAACATTATTCAATAAGAAAAACCTGAAATCACTTAGTTATATTGACTTATTAATTGCTCGAGCTACATAATACATTTCTGCATCCCATTAGGCAATTTTTTGTTTTGTTTTTTTGTTTCCTTCGAGAGTAAACTGTCGCTCGTGTCAATGAGGAAATATATCATCAAGGACGGCGCTATAATCATCTCAGCTAATAGCTACGTCCGGCCTTTACAAATGATAATATTGCGTTCGCGTAATTGACTGTTTATTGGAGAGAGAGAGAGAGAGAGAGAGAGAGAGAGAGAGAAGGTTTAATGTCGCGTTCAGCAATATTTCAGCTTTATCGCGACGAACAAAATTCTAAGTATTCTAACAAAAGCAAACCAACAACCCAACAATCCAGAAGTAATCAAAACAACACACCACCAGACATGCACATATATTAAATCTTATGCAACAAATCGATTTCTCTCAAATAACCTAAGATACGGCGTTCTTTCACATGACTAAAAAAAACAAAGTAGCGGCTCGATAAAGAAGAACCTCTAACCATCTTAAAATCTATACAGTCGATAAGAATATGTTTCACCGTGAGATCTTCGTGGCATGGAATACACCTTCGGACTGGCTCTTCTTTTAGTAGACTCTGGTGGTGTTTGTTAAAAACCGAGAGAGACCTGAATTCAGCAGTCTATAATCCACTGCGCAATTCTTCGGCGTAAATTATCGTACCAGAAGATATAGAAAAAAAATCAGTGAAAGAATTTACCCACCAAATCGCAAAGTGGCGTCGTTAAGCGCTCAACTTCGAGCAAGCGGATAAAGAGCCTAAAACGAGTCCATCATGCGGTAACATATGAACGTCATTGTAACGTGGATGTATCTTCATCCAGTTTAGACAAATAAGACTCTGGTGGTGTTTGTTAAAAACCGAGAGAGACCTGAATTCAGCAGTCTATAATCCACTGCGCAATTCTTCGGCGTAAATTACCGTACCAGAAGATATAGAAAAAAAATCAGTGAAAGAATTTACCCACCAAATCGCAAAGTGGCGTCGTTAAGCGCTCAACTTCGAGCAAGCGGATAAAGAGCCTAAAACGAGTCCATCATGCGGTAACATATGAACGTCATTGTAACGTGGATGTATCTTCATCCAGTTTAGACAAATAAGACTCTGGTGGTGTTTGTTAAAAACCGAGAGAGACCTGAATTCAGCAGTCTATAATCCACTGCGCAATTCTTCGGCGTAAATTACCGTACCAGAAGATATAGAAAAAAAATCAGTGAAAGAATTTACCCACCAAATAGCAAAGTGGCGTCGGTAAGCGCTCAACTTCGAGCAAGCGGATAAAGAGCCTAAAACGAGTCCATTATGCGGTAACATATGAACGTCATTGTAACGTGGATGTATCTTCATCCAGTTTAAACAAATATCTTCATCCAGTTTAAACAAATAACGATATTAAAACTCTGCATCTGACTCTGAAGAGAAAAAGAGGATGAAAAATCCCACAGTTGGTATTGTTGGTGCCTTTCTATCAAGTTTTGTCAGTCATCAACAGGTGTTTGATTTGTCAGTGATCAACATATTTCTGAGTTGTTAGTCATCAACAAGTGTCAGGGCTGTCAGTCATCGTAAGGTATCTGAGTGGTAAGTCATCAACAAGTGTCTGATTAACAAGTATCTGACTTGTCAGCCATCAACACGTGTCTGAATTGTCAGTAATCAACAGGTATATGATTGTTTATTCATCAACAGGTGTCTGGGTTGTCACGCATCAAGAGGTGTCTGCATGATTTGTCTATCATTTTGAATTTACCCTTTGCCCACTGCACGGGGACTTACGCAAATATACCAAAATGATCCTAATGTGACAAACTCCAAATTACAGAGTGTCAGCTCCTAAATTATTATCGTTCAGGATGTAGGGTTGAAAGTTTGGTAAGGGGAGGGGATGATCATTCCCCCTGCGTTAGGGATAATGCAACTTCTACACCATCAATAATGGCCAATCGGAGATGAAACGGTCATCTGGCCTAGCTTTTCTTTTTACTAATTTTGAAACTTCAACAATTCGTGCACATGCAATCTGTAAAGATCTATGGGATGGACGTTACCCAAGTTTCATGCTTATTAAAAAAACCTGTCCGTTTCATCCACCAATCCCTATGAGTACATCGTTTTTATGTAGCGGTCATTATCTTTTCTGAGATGTTGATGTGTTAGAGTCAGTCTAGCCCTTGACATTTCTCGTACGAGCAATTGAAGAACAGACCTATAATTTACACAGTCGGAAGAAATAATGCATGAATCAATACATGAGATTGGCTACGTTATATGGGTTTTGGTTCCATCATAGCCTTCCCCTCGCTAAAGCCAACACGAGAGGACGCTCAGTCTGAAATTTTCCATCTGTGTTTACCAGAAGGACTTGTCGATATAGACATCCTTGTAATTAATCCCTTTAAATTTTTACTACCTGCATGCATCACTTTTAGGCCAGAAGCTCTAATATTTAGGCAACATACTAGAACTAGTTGTGGAAGTGTTAAATCTCTGGTCGGAGGAATGGAATACGTTCTGAGATAGTAGAGGGCATATGACTTTATACACATTGAGGTATAAAACACCCGTTACTTTCGTTTTCTTGTGGTTGTTCGTAAAGAATTGGCCAGTGCATGATCGAGAGACCTTATTCAAATACCACCACTCGATTAGAATACCAGAATACAAGCAGGCATTAATAGTTTCTTGCAAAAAAGAGTGGTGGAATGATTTTGACGACGTCGGTATGACATCACCATGTTCCTATCGTCAAAACTGTATTGTAAATTTACTTTAACCCTACCTGGCCTGGGGGGGGGCCATTATGGCCCCCCCTACCAAACTTTCTGCGCCATATCCGGAACGACAAAAAACGCAGAGCTGAAGCTCCGTGACTTTATAGTTTGTCATATTGGGGTCATTTTGAGCCTATTTGCATGACCCCACGAGCAGAGGGTCATGGGTAAATCCAAGATGGCGGACACATGGGTAGCAGAAAAGTGATATTTTTGTCATATTTCTTCAAAATTTCTGCTTTTCCGCGATGAAAAGTGGGCCAAAACTATTTTATTTCACATCACATTAATATTTACTAATTTATCATGCAGTTTTTGGGAAGAAATCGCAAAAATAAAAAATTCGGAAAATCTGACCGAAAAATCGACCAAAAATGCTGTTTTTGAAAATGACGTCACTGTGACGTCATCAAGGCGGCCATGTTGGATTTTTTACATTTTCTGGTAGAGCTTGACCCAATGGTATAGTGTGATAGGTTTCAGCCCCCTAGCTGAAGGGGTAAGAAAAATAATTAGGGGGGGCCATTTCGGCCCCCCCCCAGGCCTGGACAGGTCCCAAAAAGCCCAGGCCAGATAGGGTTAACTATGGTAGCCTGATAGCCTGGCGTAAAATAGTTCATCATGTGCACTAGTTAAGACAATGCTTAGATCTCCAATCAATAGAATGAAATTCGTCCTTGGCCACAGCAATCGGCACCATATTGTCTATTCACGCTTCAGATACCGCCGCAGAGTTTTCCACAATACGGTATATTAAAACTGTTTCGTTAATATGATATTTCAAGTCAAATCTGAGCTAAATACAAGCCCACGCGCTGCCATTCAGCCATGTAAACGACAATCTATGTGCATGTTTTTTTTGGGAAATTTAGTACTCCTGTCAATGAAAATACGACGTATATGACACACTGTTCCGGTTTTGAATGTTAATGACTCAGTGCCCTGTCACCGAATGAGGAAATGAGCCGTCTAAATGCCAGCTATTTCTCTACGGTTTGTTTTCACTACTTAATGTGTCATAAATGGACAGAAACTGGAAACTTTAAATGGCAGAGAAGGAAATATATGACGTCCACGGTTCGCGTTCAATCCAAAGTCCACTGCCGAAATGAGAGCGCTATTTTTAGCGTTGTTCGTGATATACCTGAGGAAGGCAACTGCTACTTCACAGGCGTTGGAAGCGGAAGGGTCTTTCCGCCTCCCCAAATTGTGAGATCAACTCAGAACGGCTGACTGAACATTGATTGCTGCTGTTGTATAGTTTCCATGCAGTGAAGCACGGAAATTAGGTAACCTAGATCCAACCTAAAGCGACATGTCATGGCATATCATCTGCAAACCAAATTTGATGAAAATCTGAAGACGTCCTCAACCTATTGCCCAGAATTCAAATTAAGACTTTGCTACAAGGTGCCACAACCTGTAGGTGCAAGTGGGCGAAATGCAATCCCAAGCGACATCTCATGGCATGCTTTCGGCATACGAAAAAGAATCTGACGAGGGGTCCTCCAGTTATTGCCCGGAAATCAAATTTAGATTTTACCACCACCTGTAGTCGCAAATGTGCAAAACACAATCCCAAGCAACATCTTATTGGAGCGATATAGAGGTGTGAAAAATTGACGACGTCTGGTGACTAAAAAGCAACCATACGACTCTACAGGAAAGCATTCGTCGACACCCAACATTCAGACCCGAGAATACGGTGGATTCTCGGACGTAGCCTTGGTATCTCAGCCGCGCTTTCATTGCAGCTGTTCATGTGGAGGCTATGAAGTATCCACACGGTCCCTAGCCCCGGCTTGAGCGTAATTAGATACGCTAGCTCGGGAGCTATGATGACAGATCAGCTCAAACAACTCATCTGGTGTTAACGGATGAGCATCATGGACGTCTGACCAAAGTTGAGACGAATCCGATGAACAATTGATAGATTATTGCCCAGAAACAAACTTCAGATGTTTCCTCCGGGTGTAGCCACCTGCAAGCTGAAGCAGGTAAAATACACTCTCAAGGGACATCTTATGGCTTGGTATATTCATACCAAATTTGAGAAGAATCAGAGGAGGGTCGTCAAGTTATTTCCTGGAAACCAAATTCAGATTTTGACACTAGATGGCGCCACCTGTAGGCGCAAATGGACGAAAGAATCCGATGAGTAGGTCTCAAGCTATTACCAAATTTGGGAGTTTGCCACCAGATGGTACCACCTGTAAGTGCAATTGAGCCAAATGCAATCGTAAGCAATATGTCGTGGCATGGTACGTGCATGTTAAATTTGAGCAGAATCAGATGAGCAGTTCTCAAGTTATTGTCCAAAAACACATTTTAGATTTTGTCACCAGATGGCACCACCTGTAAGCAGAAGTGAGCGAAACCTAATTCCAAAGGTCATCTCATATGGCATACCAAATTTGAGAAGAATCCTATGAGCGTTGCTCAAGTTATTACCCGGTAATGTAGGGCATTTCAGAGGAATCCGACAAAGCGTTTCAAAGTTATCGTTTTCAGCGCGGAAGAATGAAAAGAACCCTAATGGCGTCACCTACAGGCAGATCTTGCTGAAACGCAATACCAATCAACATCTTGTCGCAAGGAATCCATACGCCAAATTTCGGAAAAATTCGACAATGCATTTGGGAGTTATCGCTTGTGAAGAATTTGAATGGTGATCCACGGGCATGCGCAGAAGATTAGAACAAGACCCAGTGGCGCCACCTTCAGGCGGATCTTGCTGAAACGTAATACCAACCGACGCCTTGTCGCAAGGAATGTATATGCCAAATTCGGTGGAATCCGACAAAGCATTTGGAAGTGATCGCTTGCGAAGAATTTGAATGGACATCCACGGACATGCACATAAGATGGGAACAAAAGCCAGTGGCGCTACCTTCAGGCGGATCTTGCTGAAACGCAACACCAACCGACGCTTGCAACCACCTTGAACAGACATTCACGAACATCCACGGACACGAAGAAGCGAGACCCATTTTAAAGTTCCTGGCCGCGTTGCGGCGGGGGACAAAAACAAATTATTATGGGCGCGGCCATCTTCAAACAAGCCCCACAGAATACAATCCGAAAGAAATGGAAGAAATATCGCCATAAAGTTGAAAAAATAGGCTCGAGATTTCTGAGATTTTCAAATATCAATTACGAAATTATCACAATACCAGGCCGGTCTGCACTTATTAACCCTATCTGGCCCGGGCTTTTTGGGACCTGCAGCGAGACATTTTGGCGCCACTAAATATTGTTCTTACCCCTTGAGCTACGGAGTTGAAACTTGCCAAAAGTACAAAATGTCCGCTGTGATGACGTCACCGTGACGTTATCTTCAAATCAGACATATTGGTCGATTTTCGATTCTTTTATTTATGTGTTTTCTTTGCGAAAAGCTGCATGACAAATTAGTAAATAATAGCGTGATGTGAAACAAGAGATTTTGTCTAATTTTCCTTGACAAAAAACTGGTACTCCAAATGGCCGCCATCTTGAATTTACCCCTGATCCTCTGCCAGGTTATGTAAATGGGCTAAAATTGCCCCCCCCCCCCAAAGACCCCGATATGATAAACAGCTTTGTTTTGCCTTTCCAGAGATAGGGGAGAAAGTTTGGTAGCGGGGAGGGGGTCATAATGCCCCCGCGGTCTTTTGCACATGAGCACCCACGATGTAATAGTTCCGTTATGCATTCAGCTCGGAATTTTTCAGATGAAATATTAAAAGAATACCGGAACCACGTGTTTACACTCTTGGCTTCCGTTTGAACTTGATACTCGGCCTACGCTGAACGTGTCACAAAACATTCACAGCTTTAGCACTAACGGAGCTGAGGGTTGTGGGGGGGGAGGGAGGATTATGGTTCCCTCCACCAAACTTTCTACCCTATATCTGGAACGACAAAAACTTGAGAGCTGGCATTCCGGGAGTTTGTTGTTTATCATATTGACTCAGTTTGAGCCTATTTGCATTACCCCTCCTCCCGAGAAGAGGATCATGTGTAAATTCAAAACGACCAGAAAGTAATGTTTCGTAATTTTTCTTCAATATTCCTTCATTTTTTTAAGAAAAGGCCCTATGGCATTTTATTTCACATCAGATTATTATTTACTAATTCATCATTCAGTTTTTGTGAAGAAAACAAATCAATAAAAAAAAATCACCCCAAAACGCCTTTTTGGAAAATGACGTCACTGTGACTTCATCATAGAAGCCATCTTGATTATTTTTTATATATATTTTCTAGTAGAATTTGACTCAAGGGTATAGTGTGCTAAGTTTCAGCCCCCTAGCTCTAGCGGTAGGAAAATATTTAAGGGACGCGAATTGGTCCACTCCCCAAGGCCTGGACAAGTCTCAAATCGCCTAGGCCACATAGAGTCAATCTAATGAATTAGATATATAATGTGATATATCACATTAAATGTACAATGTTTTTGTGGTCAGAAAATGATTGCGTTTATATTAACTTTTTCATTCCGCGCAATCGACCGATCTAATGAAGTATGACATTTCGCAGCTCCTCTCGCAAAGGAGAGACACAAGAGTTATGAATACACACATTGTTAGAAGTGCCCTAACCAATAATTATTACAGATACTAATGCAGAGTAGGAATTATGAAACTTACGCATGGCATCAATTTGCCGTTGAATGACGCTCCATCACGCACGTATCAAGCAATGATCCCAGTGTATCAACTGATATCGTCAAGATATTTGATTAGTCAACTCAAATAATAAAGGATTGAACCGGTATACTCAATGGCTCGTGGAAAACATTGGAAGGAAACTCAGGCAATCACAGTCTCGGATTCCAGCCGAGGAATTTTGGAACCGTCCTACGACTATCGACCAAGAAACGCAATAACAGCATTCTCGTCGTCCAAAAAAGGATATCCGCTTCAGCAATCGCAAGACCTTTTTCGTATGACACTTACCAGCAATTTCAAATATGCGTAAACAAAACAAAAACACACACACACAAGGCGGTTTCCTGCAAGAGAGAAGGGGTCAAGATTGTTCAATGTGGGCAGCAAGAAACTATGATGTTCTTCACATACAACCCTTATCACAGTCCAGTATTCTTTCTACAAATCAACTGGTGAGATATGTTAGAGGTGGGAACTAGAAAAGCCAGAATTTTCCACGGGAAAGCCTTCTCGTCCCTCACATTCAGTCTAAAATACGGAGGATTCTACAGATGTAGCCTTCCTATCTCAGCAACTCTTTTATTGGAGCTGGTCACGTGGAAAGTACGACGCAACCACACGGCCACTAGCACCGCCTCAAGCGGAATTAGATACGCTAGCTCTGGAGTTGTGATGGCCGATCAGTTATAATAAGTGATTCTCCTGATGAGCATCGAGGGCTTCGGTTGGAGTAAACATCTGAACATGGGATAAACATAGTTTTGTTCTGGGTATTCTTGCATTTTACCAAGTCACAATACAATCAATGCGAACATAACTACCGGTGCAATGTTTCACGCCAGGGTATAAATGTGACATACAGGCCGATATCATCCTGATTCTGGGAACTTTACGGATCTTGCATTATCAGACATCCTCTGATATATCCGCTGTGTTGTACTCGTCATTTCACGGCGTCTGATACTTTGCGATTGATCAGGTGATTACTGGGCACCACTTCTCAAAATGAAGGATCTGCCTGTTCTCTGGATTCTGGTAATCCTGAATTCGTGTTCATAAATATGCAGGTTTATATATATTGTGTCAGACCGAAACGAGCGGCGCCAAGCCTTACAAATTAGTTTTCAGGATCGGAAATTGCATTCCACGAACCCATTTGCATTGTTTTCTGTTCGAGCGGTCTTTTACATCATATATTCACAAAACTCATCTGTGTCGTATATTATGTATGTTATATATCTCGTCTGTGACGAATTTCGAGGAGCATTTGCAATGTAGGAACACGGTGATATTCAAGATTTCTTTGAGCACAATATCACCCCATTCGACAATATATTTTGTTTTGTCGGATCACACCGTTCTATGCCGAACGTTCTCGCACACGTGTCCTCATTCATATTTGAAGTAAACGATGTTTATATTCTGTCATAAGAAAGATGATTCTACAACCATGACGCTTAAGAATGAATTCAATATAAATGTTTTTTTCTAACCGAAGGGCTTGTCTGGAAAAGTAGTCGACTTGATCACGTATGGGATGCAGAGTTTTGTGTCTCACGCTTCCCAGAAATAGCGGTCAGTGACCTGATAATCAATAGGCGAATTGTTTCCTGGGAAAGAACATTCTATGGATCTATTGTCCACCCGGGGCCTCTCGAGAGTATATTATTATGGCTCTTTAGAAAACGTTGACATATCCATTTATTATCTGTCACAAATTCCTCAATCAATACCAAGAATATTGTGAACTGTGTATTTTCTGTCCAAACAGCTATATTCCGTGACAGGAAATTCCCCTGCCTAAACTACCTCACTACCACGTCACTCCATTTCCTGGATGTACGGAACTACTTAGCTCCCAATTATAGCTATGATCAGTGGGTGAAGGCGTATGACTGTGCACACACCAAAGGGAGGTTCCCTTACACGTATATATCGACGCTCGACCGCTTGGAGGAAACACAGTTGCCACCCCGGGACGCGTTCTTTGACGATTTGAAGCAAGTGGAATGTTCGGAAGACACGTACCGGGAACTACAGCAGGTATGGAACGACCAACACATGCAGACCTTGCGAGATTTCCTGATATGGTATAATAACTTAGATGTGATTCCTTTCCTCGAAGCGGCCGAGAAAATGGTTCACCTCTTTCGTCGTGAGATGCACGTCGACATATTCAAGGAGTGCTTGAGTTTACCGGGTCTGGCGCTTCGCCATCTTTTTCAAGATTGTCCTACATACTTTTCGCTGATACAGCAAAAAGACGCGGACATGTATGATTGTCTAAAGCAGAATATCGTCGGCGGACCTAGCCTTATTTTCCACCGTTATCACGAGAAGGACGTCACCACTCTCCCCGATAGAAAACCCTGTGCCAAAATCGTCGGATTCGATGTCAATGCCCTGTACCTGTGGTCTCTCGCCCAGCCCATGCCCAGCGGTCATTATACGCGCTGGTTAGCGGAAGGTCAGCATTTCACACCGCAACGCACCCCCTACAAACATCTCGCCGACCAGTGGTTGGACTGGGAGCCTATCGACGGGGAATTTCCATACGCCATCAGACCAACGCCACAGAGAAGCGCATAGGAGATCGTCGACTCCCCGTCGATGGGTTTGCCCTTGTGGGTAGAACACCGACCGTATTCCAGTTTTATGGAAGCTATTGGCACGGCCACGAATGTCATTTCAGCGCTGGACGTTTCAACCAACGACGTGGGAAATCGGCGGAAGAATTACGGGAAGAAGTCCAGGAGAACGGCGATTACATCAAAGAGAGGGGATACCACCTCATCGAAATGTGGGAGTGTGAATTTCACACCATGTGCCAGGCCCTCCCACATTTACGCCGTTTCCTTAAAGCGCGCGAGTACCCTCTCAGTCGTCGGCGACCCCTGAGTCTGCCACAGATGTTCGACGCCATTCGTTCCGGGGACCTCTACGGCTTTGTCGAATGTGATCTGCATGTTCCCGACACTCTCAAGCCACTCTTCGTCCAGTGCCCACCTATTTTGAAGACCACACTGGTGGGTCGGGATGACATTGGAGGCACCATGGGTGCCTATGCTGAGCAACACGAGTGTTTGCCTCGACCTCGACGGATGTTGATTGGCAGTATGTGGGCAGAGAAAATCTTGCTGGGCACTCCGCTACTACAGTGGTAAATCAGCCACGGTCTGGAAGTCACGCGCGTGTACCAGGTCTTACAGTACGTACCCAACGCCTGTTTTGCGGGGAATGCCGACATCGTGACGTCTGCCCGTCGTCAAGGTGATCAAGATCCGAGTAAGGCCATCATCGGGGAATCGTGGAAATTGACGGGCAATGGCTATTATGGCAAAACGGTCACTAACCAAGATAAGCACGTGAACGTGAACATCTGTACCACCCAACAAGCCCGCAAAAAGGTCAATTCTCCCCTGTTTCGCTCCGTGGAGGTCATCGATGACGACACGTATGAAGTGACTTCAGCCAAAAAGACTATCCGTTACAACCTGCCCCTCCAGATTGGGTGTATGGTATACCAGGTGGCCAAGCTGAGGATGCTCCAGTTTTTGTATGATTTCATGGGTGTGTATTTTAATCCATCAGACTGGCAACTCATGGAGATGGATACAGACTCTGCTTACATGGCCGTGTCTAATGCGGATTGGGAGTCTCTGGTCAAACCCGAGTTACGTGCACAGTATGAGGCGGAACGGGACCAGTGGCTACCTCGACGTGACCATTACCAGTACGACAAGCGGACGCCGGGTCTCTTCAAGTTGGAGTGGAGTGGGGATGCCATGATTGCTCTCTCCTCGAAGACGTATTGCTGTTACGGTGGAGACCAAAATAAGTTTAGCTGCAAAGGGGTGAACCGGCGCGATCCCGCCATCGACAAAGCCTTGTACCTCAACGTGCTGCAAAGCCAGGCCAGTGCAAGTGGGACTAACAGAGGATTTCGGGTCGTGGACCACCAGATGCGGACGTACATCCAGCAACGAGACGCCTTTACCTTCTTCTACCCCAAGCGGAAAGTCCTTCCCTCTGGCATCAGTACCACTTACCTGGACTTGTGAAACTATGACATTTGATATACTTTTCATGATACGAGTTAAAACTAGTACTGAGTGCGTGGGTTCAAATCCCACGTTCTCACAGTTTTTTACACACCACCTGTATTCTATTGTACATAGTCTATACATTCTTGTTCACCTGAATAAAAAAGTCAAAAACATTACTTGTGTTTTCATGAATCTTTTTATTGAACATCAATGAACATCAGAACAACAACGTCATAACAAAAAACAATCAGAACACCGCGCGGTGCATTGAATCAATTAAGTCAACCAGAGAAATGGGGCATGCACATTAAAACGAGAGGCAGTCCAGTCGTATACGAGTACATCACGGTCTTCGGCTTGAGAATAATCATCAAACATTTGTATGATCGTTTACATAGAATGTCCTCTACTCCGGTGAGTGAGATAAAACACACAGTACTGTCCGCATACACTACTCAAGGGTCCTTGTAATCTTTTAGTATTCCAGCACCACACTGTAGTAGATACGTCCATGAACTTCACCAAATCGGAATGCAGGGGTGCAAGTCCGTAGGAATCAAAGTATTCGCCTTGGCCCAGGGTGTCCACGTACACAGCCACCCAATGTTCACCGGGTCGAGTACCAGGGTCTGTATTCAGGATGTAGGCTGCTGGGGTGGTTGGGGTGGTGGGAAACACATTGCGTGGAAACACACCTCGAAAGGGTACCCGAGGATCTCGCTGGAGTATGCCCATCAGCTGCTCTGTATCCATGACTCTAGCTGGCGTAGTCACACAGCACGTTTCTTTGCTGATCCACGGTGATGACGTTATCAAACTCGGCGTAGCAAATCACGTTAATGGTATGCATTAGAGGGACCGAGAAACGCAGTTCCAACCGTAAGTTTCCTTTCTTGAGCAAGGCCAGTTGATGATCGTGTTCCAAGGTTGGGGTGAGGTCGAAGGCGAACAAAGTGTACCCACGGCTAAAGTCTCGTCGAGTGATGGTATTTCCTTCGTCCTGATTGTTTTGTCCTGTGGCTGTAAACAGGTTCAGGTAGCTCCGCACATAGTGATGGTTACCAAAATCGGGTTGTAACGGACGGACTGGAATGTGATGGCCGGCCACGTGCAGTGCCAAAAAGTTGAGGTTGAAATGTTGAAAGTGGAAAGGATTCTCACTCCACTGTCCATTGAAAGTGGTGTTGGTCACACACGCTAGGGTAAGACGTTTAGGGAGATCCCCTAGAAATAAATTTTCACGATTTTCATCGTACCTGCTGGCACAGAGAACACCTTGGTTTGTACGCGTCGGATGGGGTACAGGGCTGGTTTTGTCGATAAGGCTTCCATGTGACTCACCAACACGCCCTGTTGCAAATCCACCGTACGGACAAACAGGGCTGCATCTTCTATGATGATCTTGTAATTGGGAGCATCTCCATCGGCCATCAAGGCGAAAGTGGGTGCGGAACGGATCAACTTGAACTTGATGGATACACCGTTCATCATGTAGCGGTCTTGCAGGAACAGATCGGCGTGCAGTCGTCCCATCATATCGACGGACCGGCTACGGGCTGTAAACTGCCTGCGATGGCCGAACCCACCATTGGCAATGGTGACGGCATCCATGGCTCCGGGTGTATCCCTGTAGTACAGCGAGGCTTGCAAGTGTGTTTTTTTGGCATCTTCTCCGTACGACAACAGCGTCTCGATGTAGGCTCGGTACGGGTACGTATTGGTGGACGTACTGATGAGTTTATCGTTCAGACTGATATCCACCTGTTGGAACAAGGAGTGCAGCCAAAGATTCACCGGGCCTACCACCGCATCGTTCCCGATGGGCGTCCCGTCGTTGTCCACTATTTTGGCTTTCACGTACAAGTACGTGTGGGCTAAATCCAGGTAGGCCGTATCTTTGTTTTCAATGGTAAATTCCAGTGGCCCCGTACCCGTCAGACTAGCCAGGGGACGATGTTCTACCCAACGTCCTTCGGCGACACTGGTCTGTGTGGGTGGAATAGTCTACAAATCCAATTCACTGTTGGTAGACGGACACGACTCGGAGTGAATGAATGCCATTATGCGAAGATGTCTCTCTTACCCTTCTTCTTCTTCCGGGATGTGCGTCGTCGGTGTGTCGGTCGTCGAATGACTCTTCCCTGTGCCCGTGGTTGTCTTTTAAGGGCTTGGCGATCAAGACGCTGCCTGCTTCTTGGGCCCGTCGTTTCAAGGCTTGTCGGGGTGCCGTTCCTCCCAAGACATCACCGGCCACGCGCAGTCCACTGCGTACCGCTTGTTTACCCACCGCTTTTACTCCCCGTGTCATCAAGGGCAAGAACGTTTTGACGATGCTGCCCAGTGTGTTACCCAATCCGTGACCGCGTTGCATGCGTGCACCGCTAAAGATGGGCAAGCTACCTCCCGTGTGTTTCTTGTAGTAGTCGGCATAGCTGGCCGTATGGCACTGGTAAGGCACGTACATTATACGAAGTGAGGAGAACGTGCTTGTCGGAAATGAAGTGTCAGCACCACTTTCCCTCGTTCGAATGCGATCGGGTGTCCCGTGTCATCTCTTATATCCACCGTGATCGTGTTGATATCGGTGTGTCGTACGGGCAGGTAGAGTATGTGGTTGAAACTCTGGGTGACTTGATCGCCATACTTCTTTTTAATGGGCACCACCCGTAACAGAGGTGTGTTCACATCGCCCACAATATGGCTGTCCACTGCGTCCGAGTAGACGTAGAGTCCGTACATACCCACTTTCATATCCATCACAACGTCACCGTTGTCGGTGGTGGGACCCGCGTAGATGTCGTAAGGGAGACCTAACATTTGCTGTGGCCTAGGACTGAGTTCCACACCCACGTTGGGGCTGAGCAGGATACAGGCCTTGTCGTTGTGTGCGTTGACATCGAAGATCACGTGATTCTTGAAGGGATAGGCTTTGACGGGTCTTGAACTATTCGTCACCACCGGTAGAGACTTATAATTCAACAATGTGGCCAGACCCTCTATGAACGCCTTGGGGGTATCGTATTGGCCTTCGGGGAGAGTCAGTCGGTTTACTTTGCCTTCGTAGGTCACCTCGTACCATACTTCTTTGCCTCGCACGTTGTACCACGAGTAAGGGTATTGAATATCCACCAGTCCACATTCCCACCGTCCAGGTAAATGCAACGGTTGCGGTAATTGGGTCACGTACTTGGCCAAAGGTGTTGTCAGGAAACACATCGAGCGAACTGTTACTGGGCAACGTGAGGTAAAACATGACGACTGAACTTTCTTGCTTCTGCACCTGGCTTTAATAGGGCTCCCAGGCCTTGGGCGGATGACCTCGGCGTCGTGATCGTCGCGGTGACTTGCTTTGTATCAAAGCTCTCGAGCGCTGGAGCCTCTTTACCGGGGTGGTGTTTTAAAGGGTGGAAAAGAAGATACCCGTCGTTGTGGTGTTTTGGGGGGTGACTCCGGTTCCCAAGAAGAGGGTGGTGGTGGTGGTGGTGGTCTACTCGGCGATTGCTGGGTCCGCTGCATAAAGGCCCAACGCTTAGGATTCCCCACCAATTCTTGAGGGGTGTGTGTGTCTTTCAACCCCTGAGCAAAGGCTTCCCAGCCCGGTGGATTAGAGTGTTTGCGAGAGCGTACCGTATCGTTGATCAAATCGGTGATATGAGACCCCGGCACCACTCGGTTTCGAATAAGCAGTTTCCCCTGATCGCTCCAACCCATATCGGGATTCTGTTTCACCCGGTCCAACAATAAACGAGCCTTGGTCTTGAATTCCTTAGGGACACTGGCCAACACT
Organism: Hanleya hanleyi; assembly: GCA_036873755.1. Taxonomy (NCBI): domain Eukaryota; kingdom Metazoa; phylum Mollusca; class Polyplacophora; order Lepidopleurida; family Hanleyidae; genus Hanleya; species Hanleya hanleyi. The sequence goes on from JAVTVY010015640.1 coordinate 21,062, forward strand.
TCCTCTTCCAGCTGAGGTGATGATGGCGGTGTGGGTGCTGGCGCTGCTGGTAGTGGTGCTGGTGGTGTACTACCCCTATATTGATCCATAAACGTCTTGTACCGGTTCAGCGTCTGATGGTAGAGTTGAATTTTCTCGTGATCGGGTAGTCGACGTTGGAGTATACTATTCATCTCTTCGTCGAGAGACTGGAGTTGTTGCACCGTGGCAGGCACGGGATAGGGTGATTGCAAACTCTGTAACAGCCGAGGTTCGACCAGCATCGTTTTTTTCGTATGTTCCATGACGTTAGCGTCCCAAGATGGAGCCTACTAACGGTCCCAGTACGGAAGCGGCTAAGGGTGCGAGGAGTGCCCCGAGAAATCCACCTCGCTGTAACACCTGTTTCTTTTTCTTTAAACTGCCCGTCTTCTTCACCAGCGTTCGGAGACCCGTCTTGTGCCGTTGCAATTTCCCTTTCTGCAGGGGACTGAGAGGAACATTCCCTTTTAACACATTATGAGCGACTTCACACAAACACCGTACCAATTCTGCGTCCGCGCCGCGCACCAGGGCCCGGCCCACCTCCGGTGGCGCGCTGCGTAATACGCGGAGGGCCGGCGCGTGCTTCCGTCTCCGTGCAGACATGATGAGGAAGTGAATGCTAGAGGGGTTGTGTCTTCTTCTTTTATTTGGGTGTGTACACCGTCTGGAACTCTCTGGGGAAAATGTGGGTGCGCAATCGAAGTGCCGAGGGTGTTACTTGTTTCAATTCGATGAGTAGATACCCGTGGGCCCCTTGGGTGGCATCTTCAAAGGCTTCCCGCACAAAGGCCGTGTTTTTAGGGTACATCTGTTTCGCCAGGTGCATAATTTGTGATGCGTCTCTGGGGTTTTTGAACAAGACCACATACTGAGCATTCGAACTGATGTTCCTGTGCTCTTTGTTCTTACTGAAGAGATTCTGGACGATGTAGATGATGCTCAACCGACGATGATGGCTCCCTTTCGTAAAGAGACGCGTCACCCGACTGTCCGTTTCGGTCATCAGATCGTCTACCACGACCAACGTGTCTTCTGGGGTATCCTCTGGGGGTAATCCTTCCACCAAGGTGAGTCCAGGGATGCGTGCCAGTTCCTCGTACGCAGGCTGCCAAGCTCCATAACACCACAGGATGCGAGCCACGGGTGGTGAAATGAGGGCTGACCCGTGTTGGATGAGCCGTTGAACGAAGTGTGTTTTTCCCGACCCGGTCGGTCCAGCGATGAGACACGTGAAGGGATGCTGCCACCGAGGATCCATAGGGTTTTATTTGGTGATTTGCGCCCAGCGTTCAGAGGCCCACCACCGTTGTCGTGGATCCCACCGGGGGTCGTAGTCGTGCGGGTACCGTTGCCGTTGTAAACGTGGTACTCGTCCCACTCTAGGTGTTAGCGTCGAAGCATCTACACAAGTCCAGGTAATCCCTAAATCCTCGCGCAGAGGATTTACCTGGACCTTTTTGGTGATTCGGATGAGTTCTCGAGTCGTTGCGTCTATTACACAATCTCATACATTTCATCCCCAGCGGTTGTTTTGAATGAGTGGCTATCAGGTACGCCAAATCGTAGAAGACTCCTCCAAATAAGGTACCCAGAAGCACTAGTAGACACACGACGGTACCGACTTGTCCTTTTCGAGTGCGCAGCAGTAAGGGCAGATGTGCACTATCCATGGTACAACCCTAGACTGAAGGCTGTAGGCGATGTGAGGTAGAATTTATAGCCGTTTCATGTCACGGGCTGAGACCCAGCAATTAAACGAACTGGGCCAACCTTGCCATTTGACGAAATGATAGGGGATGCCACGTCGACGTTCCGTTTTCAAAATCTTTTCCACCGTGTAGTAGTCTTTCCGTGTTTTTACCACCGGTTGTAATTCTGCCTCGTAAAACGTGCCTTGCAGTGTTTCTCCTTGTAGATCTTCCAGTTGATAGACGTGTGGGTGTCGTGGGTTATGGCGAACGATGACAAAGTGCTCGTCACTCCAGTTGGGCAAGTAACTTTTCTCAAATTGCCCTTTGATTTTACTGATCCGTACCACATCCCCCCGTTTGTAACGGGGTGACGTGAGTGGACTTGGTTCTATCGAGTACAGCGTACGGCGCACTTGATGTTCGTTGCGTTCCGTCACATCGAGGGGAGCCCGCTGGATACTGCGATGATAGGCTCGATTGTACCCTTGGACCAGTTGAGGTAGCACATCGATGTACCGTCGGGTGTTTTTGGCGGTAAAATACTTGTACATCCGTCCTTTGAAGGTTCGATTGAATCGTTCCACCACAGAGGCTTTGGTCTCGTTGTACGTATGGAAGAAAAACACCTTCTGTTTCTTAAGAAAGGCTTGAAAGTGGCGGTTGAGACATTCTGTGCCTTCATCCGTTTGCAAATAGAGGGGTTTGCGTCCCGTCTTGAAAATCTGCTGGAACGCTCGTACCAGATTCTCTCCTGTTGTGGTCCGGATGGGTAGCACCCACGCGTACTTGGATAAAATATCGATACAGGTCAACATGTACCGATGTCCATCATTGTGGGCAGCAAATCGACTCATATCGACCAAATCGGCATGCCATTGTGCGTCTACGCCTCCTACGATGACTCGGTTACGGCGAAAATGTCGTCGGGCTGCTCGATGTAAGCTATAAGTGTCTTGGGTTTTTAACCATTCTCGAACTTCAGTTCGACTGATGCCTTGAGAATGTGCAGCTCGAGCGAGCGCTCCCACAGCGCTATAAGCGGCTGGACTGGTTGGGTTGTAATACAAATCTGTTAACACCTTGTTCACAGTTTTACGCCACGTGGATTCCTGCCGGTCGGCCTTGTGGGTACTCCACGGGCTGCCCTTTCAGATTCCCTTTCGGATTCCCTTTCGGGTCCCCCTCTGGGTTGCGCTGTTGTGTGCTCGCTTCATGAGTAGACACTGACACTCTAGCCTGTGTGCACCCTATAGATATAGTACTTCATCGACAATGGGGACTACTTTTTCCAAGGCCGTCCATAGATCAGGGTCCAGGGTAAAACCACCCTCGTTCAGACAGAGGAGTCGAGCAAAAAAGGCGCCACGGAAAATGTAGACGTCGTCACACAGGTGAATGCTATCACCGTCAAGGTCACCCAACAACACCCGTTTCAAGGTAGTCCAGCCTTCCGGTGACAATGAGACGCGCGCTTTGGGTTCAGACGTACACCAACACCTACGTCCGCTATCGATGAGGTCCACTCGTTTGGGGTACAACAATAGGGTGCAGCCAGGTGTAAGGGTCCGGGTAGCCACAGAGTTCGCGTCGGGGTGCAGTAAGTCGTGGACGTCGGGGATAATAGTTTTCAGCGCCTGCCATAATGTAGGACGGAGTGTGATATGGGGACCACCACGCTGTTCTAACCGGGGAAAAAAAGAATCATCTCTACCACTTCGTAGGTAGACACTCACTCCTACGTGCATGAAATCGACTTCGGGCTCTTTTCCCTGTAACAACCGTGTCAATAGAGTCCACCCTGCTAGGGTTAAACATAGCTTCACCTCTCGGGGTTGTTCTTCGATGAGCTGCAGGTGATTGTCATGGACGATCAGGGTGACGTGGGTGGTGAGTTGGAACAACGCAAGCTCTCCATCTGCTCCGTGCGCTCCCATGGTGGTGAATGACAAAACACCGACAAGGGAGGCCTGTATATATCGCTGTGCAGGGGTTTATACTACACCCTGTCAGTGCCTAGTGGGCTCACCTATACTCCCCGGCAAACATAGGGATGGGTTAAAATTTTTAATACTATAATGCACCCCTATGAGGTATGATTAACTCCTAGTCCGTAGCCGTACACGTTACAGTTTTTTCATGTGTTCGTGTCTCTGTATCCTAATCCGTACCCGTACACGTTCTGATTTTATTTGTCCGTCTCCCTTCACCCTTCGTGAAAGTCCGTGATCACTCGGTAGTGTCATGTTAAATTAACCCCTAGTCCGTAGCCGTACACGTTATAGTTTTATTTTTTTCGTGCCTCTCTATGCTAGTCCGTACCCGTATACGTTATAGTTTTTAATTTCCATGGCCCCACCTTCGTCAAAGTCCGTGATCATTCGGGGGTGTAATGTTATAGAGATACGAATTGATTTAACCTAGGAATTTGCTATACCAATTTTGTGCAAAAAGAGAGGATTGTAAGTTAACCCAGGAGGCATGACCCGGGCCTTATTGGGCCAATCAGCGACGCGTATATCAACCAATGGTGAGGCCAGAGACATATCCAATGAAAGAGGTTTGCGCCGTTTAAACAGCCAATGAAAATCTACTCTATATTCAGTATAAAACCCAGGGACGCGTGGGGAAAAGCTTCATTCAAACCCTTTTTCTCAAGCTCACAACACCGTATCGACAGATCCAAGAAATCATGAATAGAGTGGCCAAGATGTCCACGGGAGGCGGGAAATTGGCGGCCCAGGCCAAGCTGGAAAGGAAAGAGAGAAGACAGGGGGAGAAATATAGAGGCATTTTGGATGGGAGAGATCCAGAGATGGACGAGAAGAAACATCAATTTTACGCCGCTGTCGTGGGCGGCGTTGTATTACGCCGTCACACGGGCACTGACTACCTTTACCGGGGAAAATTGGATTTCTTCTCTCCGCCAGGCCCTGAACGAGGAAGAGAGACAGATCCAACAACAACAACAAAGCCAGCCGGAATTCGTCAACATTGACGAATTGCCGAGAATACCACCACCGACATTGCTGGATGATCTACCCTCGGTACCAGACGACGCTGAACAACAACAACAGCATGGGCGATACTTTTTACAGCCTGGTCGGTACTTTTCCACCAGTTTGGAGTAGACAGGCAAACTCCCCCTGAATAAAACAGGGTAAACAAATTGACCTTAACGGCCCTTGCCAGGGCCACCCCAATCTTGCGAAAGGGGAACTTCTAACGTGGCACATTCAATTAAATTCAGGTCCTACATGGGTGAATCTCCTCTCCTCTATATTCTATGATTACCAATCTCCAACCCGCAAAAAATCCCTGCCATCAACGGTCCTTTTCAGGGCCAACCCCTAGCCTTCCAAACACATAAGACCCTTTTTCAGTGTTCAGGGCCAACCCCTAGCCTTCCAAACACAAAAGACCCTTTTCAGTTTTCAGGGCCAACCCCTAGCCTACCAATGCAAAATCTCTTCTCCTGTATGATTACCAATTTCCCACACCTCACCACAAAAAAAAAAAAATTCACACTCGCCTTTTTCCGGGACTACTCGGTAGTTCTCAATCTCCTCGCCTCTATGATTACCAATCTCCCACACCTCACAACAACAAAGATTTTACACTCGGCTTTTTCCGCCACTATTCGGTATATTATTACCGTACATTCATACTAATAGTGTTTTTTTTATTTTACCTGGGCGCTGTTAGTAGGAAGTTCCCATTTACTAAGTGTTATTTACCTATTGTTACCTAGGTGTGTGCATGTGCAGGAGTTGGTGTATTTTTTGTGCTTTTAATTAGAAGCTTGCTCTTTCGAATATAATTGGGGGTTCTCATAAGGACCGTTAGGAAGGTGTAAGGGTTACACCGATCGGAACAGGTTTTCTCGCCTCTGGGTACACACGGGACATTTCAGCGCGACGAGTGTACACGCTATGGGCTTGTAAGTGGGCGTAGGCACTGGTCTTCCTGCATGTCTGTTAATACAGCGAATACATAACGCTTGGTGTCCACATGGAAATATAGCGTATTTGGCGTAGCGACTACTGCATTGGACACAGGGTAAATACTGTGCCGCTTCCCATGTTGTGTCTCGCTCCAGTCTTCTTATTTCGGTACAGTAGTACTCAAGATATTGCTACTGTAAAATAGCCATCTCTTCTTTTTCATGTTCTTTTTTTTCTCTTTCTGTTTCTTGGTCTTCTTCCAACTCATCTTGTAATTGCTGCTGTAAAATAGCCATCTGTTCTTTTTCTTGTTCTTTTTTCTTCTCTTTCTGTTTCTTGGTCTTCTTCCAACTCATCTTGTAGGAGTTGAGCAATCTGTTCGTCCTCGGTAGGATAGACGTAGGGACTAACGTAGGGACTATTGTCCACTCCATCCATGAATTCACCGGTTGCTTCTTGGTCTTGGGCTTGTTCTTGATGTTGTTTGAACACATCTTGTAGGACTCGTTCAAACCGTTCGTGTTGGGAGTACTATTGGCGGTGACATCTCCATCCGCTGCCTCTTCTTCTTCTCCTTCTTCGTCGTCTTCAATATCGATGAATTCACCCGTAACATGGTGAAGATACTGTCGCTTTTGTTGTGAAACTGGGGTGAAAGTATCGCAGTTCCTATTATCATTGTTTTGACTGGAGTTGCATTTAGGTTACTTTGACAGATTAAAATATTTATGAATTGACCACCCGTATTCATTAACCCTACCTGGCCTGGGGGGAACCGAAATGCCCCCCTCCCTACCAAACTTTCTACGCTATCTCCGGAACGACACAAAATGGAAGGCTGAAACTCGGTGACTCTATAGTTTATCATATTGGGGTAATTCTGAGTCTATTTGCATAACCCCCCCCCCCCCGAGGAGAGGATCATGGGACAATTCAATATGTCGGCCACGAAAAGTGTTCTTTTCCCAGAAAAGTGTTTTTTTTGTCAAATTTCTGCTTTTCCGCGATGAAAAGCGACAAAAACTATTTTAATTCACATCACATTAATATTTACTAATTTATCATACAGTTTTTGCGGAGAAATTGCATAAATAAACAATTCGGAAAATATAACTGATAAATCGACCAAAAAAATGTTAATTTTTAAAAATGACGTCACTGTGACCTCATAAAAGCGGTCATCTTGGATTATTTTACATTTTCTGGTAGAACTTGACCCTAGGGTATATAGGGGTAAGTTTCAGCCCCTTAGCTCAAGGGGTAAGAAAATTAATTAGGGGGGAATTTCGCCCTCCCCCCTCACCCCAGGCCACAACAAGTCTCAAAAATCCGAGGTCAAATGTCAAATAGGATTAATTGAGGCGTTCATGTTGACGATAATGCCCACACTTCATTTATAGAAATAAAAGGTAATCAATGCAGAGACAAATTATTGTTCGGCGGTACACCCATAATATTTTTCCATGTTTTTTTTTATTAACTGAATTCCAAATTCTATCACTACTGCATACATATATGGTACATGTGTAGTTGTGCCTTGATGAAAATGTATCACATAATTAACCAAAACTGTGTGAATAAATATACTTGAATGAGACATAGCCCTAGTTTTTATATGGATCTGTACATCCTTAATCGCAGGACATTTTCGCTTTCTGTTAGCATCCGTAATACTATAATCTTAGTGGAAATGTAAATGAGTACCAGCTGAGTATACTTCCACGTAAAAGGAAAGGGGTAAACGTTTTGTTTGACCCGATGCTTCGGGTAATAGTCCTGATCTCTATTACCACCGTGTCGGATTCCGAGAAATATCGTACTATATTCGCTTCACATGGTGGTCGAACATAAATGAATTAATAGCTGTGTGATCGGTGACGACTTGTATGAAGGGCCAGAAGATTCAACTGATACGATATGGCAACAAGTGAAAACAAGACACCAAACGAATACTAGCGTCTAGTCCGTCATTCAATATTCAGCCGTCGTCTATTGGAGAATTTCCGCGTCCATAATCCAAAGATCTAATTCATATAATAATATTAGCACCAAATTAAAAGGATAAATCGTTGCAATGTCGTTATCTAGAGTATGATGTATCGAACTCACGCTTTGATTGTGATTGTTCATATGTACACTGTGGGATCTTGAAATACATGGGTTCATTCAATACGTAAAATACGAAGCTCCTGAGTCGCCGGTGGATCATCTACCAACATGAAAGAATTTAAATAGGCAGAAAGTCATGCCAAGGAGAATGTTTGAAGAGAACAAGTCTTGAATTGCCTCATGCATAACTGGAGTAAACGATGTTTATATTCCTTGATCGGGAAAACGATTTCCACAACCGTAAACGACTGTTAAGGCAAAGTGCATAAAAGCCAGATACTCAATTGTTTTGGTAAGACAGTGATATGGCATGTATATTTGAAAACTGAACCCACTCAATACAGGAAGCAAAATGCAAGTATGATCAAGTTGTAAGCGAGCATATTTAATTGATATATCTATATAGGTCTAAGTATGACATGCAATCTCGGAGTTCATCTTTAATCCTGTACTATTTAAGAACTGTTGGTCGTTGCTTTCGTCCGGGTTTTGATGATGCAGTGAAGAATATATAAATACACCTTCACTGGATTTGAAAGAAACTACAGATAGCCATACAGGCACCTCACATTTAGATCTATATCGCTATAAAAATGAAGCGGGCATTCTCTCTCGTCAACTTTGTGACAAAAGAGATGATTACAATTTCGAGATCGTAAACTGTCCCTTTCTGGACAGTAATATTTCAGTGGGACCTGCATATGGCGTGTACATATCTTGCCTGGTAGCATTTGCTAGATCCTGTGTTAAATGTGACGATTTTAATCAACGTCACAAAACATTGTTTCAAAAACTTATAAAACAGGGCTATACCACCAAGCGTCTCCACTCAAAGTTTCTCAAATATTGCATACATATCGATACATATCGCATGCTGATAGCAAAATACGAGCGTAGCGTGCAAGATCTCTGTCGTTACGTTTCGTTACTTGTGTCTAAATCCGCTTAACCCGGGGCTAGGGGTCGTATGATCCCATGTACTTCAAAATCCTCATGGTGCTCATATGAACAGCCGCAATCAAAACGAGACTAAAATACATCATTCTCTAGATGACGACTTTACAACGATTATTATGATTAAGAATACTGATCAGCAATACGGATTTGATATTTTTGGAACATCATGATGACTTGCCGCCATCATTGAAAACTGCTTCTCTCTTGCAGGAAACTAGCCTTTGTTTAGGTATACTATGATTGTATTTTTGAAACTGGTGCTACTACTGTTATATGGAATAGGTCTTTGGATTATGGATGCGGATATTCTTTAATGGACGACGGTTGAATTATGAATGACGAACCAGACGCTTGTAATTTAGCTTTTTTTTATTAATCATTATCTTCGACATGATGTCTGGGTAGATCGACCGGTGCAATCACCTGTTGGTGTAAATAAACAGAATACCAATTTAAAAGCGAGCCAAGGAAGCCTAACATGTTTAATTACAGCAATCTAAATAAAGAATGTCAATTTGTTCGGAGTTGTCGAGTATATTAAATTTCACACATGTGGGTGAAGGTGCCGAGACAGTCAACTTAGAAACGTTGCGGCGGGAGTTGGATTTGGAGCTGAAAGATATATTGTGGTAGACTGGAGACCTTTGTTGCCATGCACATGATACATCGGGTTAACACAGCGATCATACAAAAGTTGGACAATATATATGTTGACTGATGGGAAGTTTTGGCACCTTGTGTTTACATAAACACGGCCAGTATATGGGGGCTTGGGAATAACAGGCGTCCGTAATTCCACGATATTGTTTTTCCTCACTTTTTTGTTGTTCGATCATTTTCTTTTGGTGTAATTTGAATTAAATAAATACTATGCTCAGCATGATTTACGTTGTTATATCGTAGAGTTCTACTATATCGTATAGGTATACCAGATGCATGCTGACTACGTTATCCAGGCACGGCGGAAGCAATTCCTGATTGCGGGGGCCACTATCACAGCACAATTAGGCGAGGGTCCAGGGGCCGCCTAGGCCCCGGAAGCTCCAGGGGTCTTAGATGGCCGGAAAGGCGTTCTAGCGTATTTCCGAGCAATAAAACAAGAAATCCTCGCCTGTGTGAACTCTATTTGTGTTGCCTGTTTTCCCAACATTTTGTAAATATTCACCGTCAAGAATCTCACAGACTTCATCAACCTGATCGAAATTGCCAATGAGTTTGTGAAAAATGAAAACCGACAGCGTGTATTTGGGCACAAGGATTTGTAATTATATGCAATGCGTTCCGGTAACGTCTTGTCTGGGCGAGGGTTTGGACATTCTCATGGCATGGACACGCAGGGTATTTTCTATTCTAGTCCATTTTCTTTCTAATTTTGATGAATGCAAGTCTGAACAATCAAATAACAGTAATTTATCTTCGCTGATATCACGAAACGTCCAGGACAAAGGAGTCATATGTTTTTAGTGGCATTTCGTCTTAGTAATTAGTGGCATACGGTACATGGTGTGAGGATTTAATCATTTATCTCTACCATCTTTTATATGGTATAACACTATTAACCCTCCTTTTGTGAACCTAAATATTACTGAACAATGTTGGTAAAAAAAATTCTAGAGCTTTGGCTGGCCCACTAATGCTGGACAGTTGTAAATAGTTTTAGTTATGTGGTAGATATGCGACGCAGACAATTCATTTTACTATTCATTTCGAAAATATATATTCATTGAAGTATTTTTGCGTTGACATCATATGAATTTTAGAAAAGTTGGCCAAATTATTGGGGGGGGGCTTCAGCCCCCGTAGAACCCCCAGCTCCACCGTGCCTGTTATCCCTATGTGACCGGGCAGAGCGGCATTACGACGTCGACGAGCCGTACGATGTCGGATTTTACTGGTTAGATTTCCTAGGTATTCTTGCATTTACCAGGTTTTCTCATGTTAAGGCGTTTACTCCATCAGACGTCCGTGATGCTCATCTTTTACTATCAGATGAGTTATTTGAACTGATTTTTCATCGCAGCTCCCGAGCTAGCGTATTTAATTCCGCTTAAGCCGGTGCTAGGGGCCGTGTGGATACTTCAGTCTCCACATGAACAGCTGCAATGAAAGCGCGGCTGAGATACTAAGGCTACGTTCGAGATTCTTCAATGTTGGGTGTTACGAATTCTTTCCTGAGGAGTCCTATGGTTGCTTTTTAGTCGCCAGACGTCGTCAATTTTTCCCACCTCTTCCATATCGCTCCAATTTACGACTTCCCCACCAAACTTTTCACCGCAGTTCCGGAACAAAGAGAACAAGAGAGCTGAGCTTTATAGACTTTTCTGTGAATCTTACTGGCATCATTTTGAAACTTCTTGCACACGCAGGTGCAAAGGATCATGGAATCATTCAAAATGGCGGCCAAGAGTTGTGCATTTGTTGCATTCCCTTTTTATCTATCATATTAATTACATTTTGAGGGAAAAAAAACATATGAAATTTAAAAAACGTCATCGTGGGGCCATCTTCAATATTACTTTTTACATTTTCTTGTAGAGCTTATGCCAAATATTTAGCATGGAAAGTTTCGGCCCTCTACCCCTAGGGGCAAAGAAAATAAATAGGGCCCCGCCATTCCCACCCGCCCCCCCCCCCCTCCCCCCGCCTGACCGGGACGGACCCCAATTCGCCCTGGACTGGTAGGATTGATGTACATCACGACATTAATCGAGATGATGCCATGGTTTACGTTGTTTTATTTTATATTTCGGTCACCAAAGAATCGCATAAAATTTTGACACGCGTAGTATAGGAGGTTTCTAATCAAAAGAATTGTTTTCGACTCATATGGGATATTTCACGACGATTTGAGCAAGGTAGTGACGTACTAGATGCAATGGCATTGTTTATCGGATGCAGATGGAGATATGCAGTAATAATTGTGAATTCATTTGGATTGAAGAACACGTGTCAGTGATAAAGACTTTACGAATAGGATCTAGCACAGAAAATTTCTTCTCGAATATTAACTGTTTGGTGATAATTGTCTACTACAACTCTTTCGATGTTGGACGACCATTTCGATGTTTCATTCGTCAACGACGGTTGGATTGTGAATGAACGATATGACGCCATTTCATATCACGCTATTCGCACTCGTCTCAGGTTCTTGTCTCTTATCTCTAGCGTATTATTTGGGTCAGCGCTGAAATGTATTTCCTATCATGAGAATTTATCATGGAGATAGTAGTGTCGAGAATTTTCATAAAGTTATGGGCATGCAAATTAATATTTCACTTACCGCAGTACCCAAAATGACCACAAACCAATTCAGTCCACCCTGCGAGATATCAAACAGTTATGAAAAACCTACGGACCCTGACGCTGGGCATCTTTTGGCTCATTTTGGCTTATGGTCTATTTTGATGCAGGTTTTGGTAGAATATATTCATAAATTTTCCGACAAAAGTTATTGTCACCTTTGGTGCGTTCAATCCCCATTGGATTCTAGAAAGCAGATATTATATTTGCAGCAACGTTTAGCTGTGTAACTATATCGTTGGAATTTGCTTTACTTCGCCCTTTACCTCTGATTGGCTGAAAACACTTGTTCTAGTTATTAACATCTTCGTGTTTCAAGATATATACTAATGTTCCTTCAATTCTCTTGACCTAGTGAATTGGGTAAGTTCTTCATTCCGTAAACGCACGTAATGTCATAGAGCCAACCAAGATAGGAGCTGACCAACACCGTGCAGCGATGCGTTTCTTCGATCTTTGTTTCATCGCCAAATATGGCAATTAAGCGACAGTTGCATTGCTTTTCAAACGGGAAATGTTCTTATCCTCGGAAAATTCAATCAAATTACAATTTTGAAGAGGTCATGCAGAGGAACGTCCGCGAATATTTATGGCCCACGGAATATTTACAGAGCTATGAAATCATTAAATCGCATTCTGATGAGGAAATGTGTGATATTCGGCCAAGGCAAACCGAGTAGTGTTTGAATTAGATATGCGAAGATGGTGATGTATGACTTGATGGAAGTGCTTGAGCCAAGGTTTAAAGGTTCCGAGTCATGGGGACTTTGGATTATGTCCAGCCACGCGTCGCCTCCATTCCGACTGTTATCTTGTTTTATTATGACGGTTCGCTCGAAGTCTGAAAATAATTATCTCCAAATGAATGGGCATGACTTCAGATATAAGACGCCGATTGACCTATTTAAAAAGTTTCATTCAGAATCATCTTTTCCGTGTCATGAGTGAAATTACATAGTCAATCGGCAATTCACTTGCGTGACAGACGATGCAAAGGACGAGGTTATCAGCGGTAAAACACCGGTATCCTTCTATCCTGCCACACAAATCCAAACCATATCAGAAAGCGCAGCTTAGGGGCTTTTATACGTATTATCGAACCAGCTTTCTAGAACAAGTACCGTACCCACTACATTACAATCACGAGATCAGCACGGCCCAACGTCTGCTGACCTATTCGATTTCCAAGGATAGTACTTGTTTTCCAGGGTGATCTGTCACAACTGGATTTCAAGACCATATAAGTAGTAGTGTAAGCGTATTTAAAGGCTCATTTTTCGGGCACCGAGAAAATACGCCATCTGTTGGTCCATGTGAAATTGCACGGGTACCCTCAAATTACGCTCGATAGGGGGCGCCACCAGCATCAGAAATTTGCATATCACGTGACCCAGGTCAAAGGTCCTGACCAAAAAGCTACCTCCAACACAGGAGAGTTCCAATTGTTGAAGGGGATGTATTCCTCCGCGGTGATGCGGTCCTGGCGGTGATGCGGTCGCGGGAAAAAGCTTCCGCGGAGAAAAAGTAGTCCCTAGATAAAATGGTCCGATGGGGCCGAGTGAGGTATCAAAGTGAAGCATTCGTGAAGGGGCATCTGTTGGGCTGGGTGTGGGGTTGAAATATCGGCATTCTGCGCATGCGCGGTGGCCCAAGGGTATGAAAATAGCCGTTTTGGAGCTAGGGGGAGTCCCTAATGGACCGATGGGGTCGAGTGAGGTATCAAAGTGAAGCATTCGTGAAGGGGCATCTGACTGGACTGGGTGTGGGGTTGAAATATCGGCATTCTGCGCATGCGCGGTGGCCCAAGTGTATGGAAATAGACGTTTTGGAGCTAGGGGAGCCCCTAATGGTCCAATGGGGTCATATGAGGTATCAAAGTGAAGCATTCGTGAAGGGGCATCAGATGGGCTGGGTGTGGGGTTGAAATAGGGTCATTCTGCGCATGCGTGGTGGCCCAAGGGTATGGAAATAGACGTTTTGGGATCTAGGAGAGCCTCTAATGGACCGATGGAGTCGTATGAGGTATCCATGTGAAGCATTCGTGAAGGGGCATCTGATGGGTTGGGTGTGCGGTAGGAATATCATTCTGCGCATGCGCAGACGCAATGCGGAGCTCTCGTCCAATCAGAAGCGAGTATTTCAAATCCGTCACAGAGCTCTCGTCCAATCAGAAGCGAGTATTTTGACCCGGTGCATTATGGGACATATCCAAGATGGCGACACGTGTGTTCAAGATGGCGGCACATCCGGTGTCGAAAACTAGCCATTTCGTCGGAATGTGGTCACCTAGTGTCGAAAACTGGACCCTGTATGGGTCCCGCTAGACGTTTTGGAGCTAGGGGAGCCACTAGTGGTCCAGTGGGGTCGAGTGAGGTATCAAAGTGAAGCATTCGTGAAGGAGCATCTGACGGGCTGGGTGTGGGGTTGAAATATCGGCATTCTGCGCATGCGCGGTGGCCAAAGGGTATGGGAATAGACGTTTTGGTATCTACGGGAACCCCTAATGGGCCGATGGAGTTGTATGAGGTATCCATGTGAAGCCTAGGTGAAGGGGCATCCAGTCATGGGTGGGTGCATGTAAAATTTTTCCTGAAAAAAAAAAAACGGAACACGGACTTTATCGAAAAATCAGGGAAAATGCCTATATGGGGTATGGGGGTATATAGGTCGCCGGGCTTAACGGGGCTTGCCTATCAATAGAGTTATCTCCCCCTAGTTCCAGGGTGGGTGTATGTAAAAATTTTCCTGAAAAAATACGGAACACGGACTTTATTCTAAATTACGTGAAAATGCCTTATGGGGTATGGGGGGTATAGGACCATCCTGCGAAACCTATTTCTCGACATTTGCGGTATAGGTTGTGGGGTCTCGTTTTCTTGGTTTCGTTAAGACAAACATGATAGGAAGTGTCCCGGAGCGAATCGGTGAAATTTTTGAAAAAGTACGATATAGCCCCATATAGTCCCATACTGGGGGTATAGGACAAATGTTTGTCCCCCTGGGAAACCTACTTCTAGACATTTGCGGTAGGGTTGTTTGGATTTGTTTTTCACGTCTCGCCATTTAGAACATGATAGGCAGTGTCCCGGAGCGAATCGGTGAAATATTTGGAAAAAGTCACCGAGGCCTGGGTAGGCTCATACAGACCCATATACTGGGATATAAGCCCAATGTATGTATAAATCCATACGGGGTGGACATTGTGAGGTCTAGGTGGGCCACTAATGGGCCAATGGTGTCGTATGAGGTCTTATTTTGAAGCTCTCATGCAGGAGCACTTGACTACACTAATGGTTCGTCCGTGCTCAATAGTCTGCGCATGCGCAGACTGGCCCGTAGTAGAGAAAGCTGACATTTTTTGAGGTATGTGGGTGTGTGTTTGGGTTAGAGATGGGCTATTCACGGTTCGAATGGGTCGTGTGATGTATCCATGTGAAGCCTATGTGAGGGAGCCTCTGATGGCAAATGCAAGTCGCGTCAATCTGCGCATGCGCAGCCTGGCCGTAGTAGAGAAAACAGGCATTTTTGGGGTATGTGGGTGTGTGTTTGGGGTAGAGATGGCCCGCTATGGGTACGAATGGGTCGTGGAAGGTGTCAAAGTGAAGCTTGTGTGGGTTAGAGTCAGAATGATGTGCTTTTAAGTGCAAGTCGCGTTAATCTGCGCATGCGCAGTTGGTTGTAGTAAGTAAAGTGGCCATTTTGGGGCAGTACATGAAGGTATTTGGGGTCGAGATGGACCATCCTTGGTCCGAATGCGTCCTGGGAGGTGTCATTTTGTAGTTTTCGGGGTGTACATTCCGATTTGAGGGATGTTCCGTCATCTGTGACGTCATCGATGACGTCATCAGTACGAGTAGTAGCGAAAGTGAGCCTTTTGGGGTAGTGAAGGATGTTATTTGGTGTAGAGACGGACCATCCTTGGTCCGAATGCGTCGTGGGAGGTGTCATCTTGTAGCTCTCGGGGTGTAGACCCCGATTGGAGGGCTATCCACAGCATCTGTGGCGTCATCGGCGACGTCATCAGTACGAGTAGTAGCGAAAGTGAACATTTTAGGGCAGTGCAGGAAGGTATTTGGGGTAGAGAGGGGCCATCCTTGGTCCGAATGCGTCCTCTCGGGATGTAGACCCCAATTTGGGGGCTGTTCACAGTATCTGTGACGTCATGGGTGACGTCATCAGTACGAGTAGTAGCGAAAGTGGGCATTTTAAGGCACTGAAGGAAGGTATTTGGGGTAGACAGGGACCATCCTTGCTCCGAATGCGTCGTGTGGGGTGTCATCTTGCAGTTTTCGGGGTGCAGACCCCGATTTGAGGGCTGTCCACACAATCTGTGACGTCATTGGTGACGTCATCAGTAGGAGTAGTAGCGAAAGTGAGCATTTTGGGGCAGTGAAGGAAAGTATTTTGGGTAGAGATGCTCCATTCTCAGTCCGAATGCGTCGTGTGAGGTGTCATCTTGTAGTTCTCGGGGTGCAGACCCCGATTTAAGGGCTGTCCACAGCATCTGTGACGTCATTGGTGACGTCATCAGTAGGAGTAGTAGCGAAAGTGAGTCTTTTGGGGTAGTGAAGGAAGGTATTTGGTGTAGAGATGGACGATCCTTGATCCGAATGTGCCGTGTGGGATGTCATCTTGTTGTTCTCTGCGTGTAGACACATCTACACACTTGTTGGTCGCATTGTGCATAAATACTACATATGACTTGATACTGTGAACTATAACTGTAAAACTTCAATATGGTCGAGTGGTCTAAGACGCCAGTCTCAAGTGCTGATCTGCAGATGCAGGGCTTGGGTTCGAATCCTACTCCTGACACATGAGTTGTTTTCTTGATACTTCTGATACAATAGTTAAAACTATAAACCTATAACTGTAAAGTCAGGATGGCCGAGTGGTCTAAGGCGCCAGTTCTAAGTGCTGGTCTGCGCAATGCAGGGCGTGGGTTCGAATCCTACTTCTGTCACATGAGTTTTATTGTATATACATCTTTTGTATTATACCATATCTATCCTGTATTACACAATAGATGTCCTGTATTATACCATATCTGCGCTGTATTATACCATATCTGTCATGTATTATACAATACCTGTCCTGTGCTATATCATATCTGGCCTGCATTGTACCATATATGTCCTGTATTTTACAATATATGTTCTGTATTATACCAAATCTGTGCTGTGTTATACAATATCTGTGCTATAGTATACAGTATCTGTCCTATATTATACCAAATCCGCGCTGTATTATACTGTATCTATCCTGTATTGTACCATATATGTCCTGAATTATAAAATATATGTTCTGTATTAGACAATATTTGCCCTCTATTATATCATATCTGCTCTGTATTATACCATATCTGTGATGTATTATACCAGATCTATCCTGTATTATACAATATCTGTGCTGTATTATACAATATCTGTCCTATGTCATACCATATCTGTGATGTATTATACAATATCTGCAGTGTATTTTACAATATCTGTCCAGTATTATACAATATATGTTCTGTATTATATCAAATCCGTGCTGTATTATACAGTACCAGTCCTGTATTGTACCATATATGTCCTGTACTATGCCATATCTGTCACGCATTATACCATACCTTTGCTGTATTATGCCATATCGGTCCTGAATTATACCATATCTGTGCTGTGTTATACCATATCTGTCCTGTGTTATACAATATCTGTTCTGTATCATACCAAATCTGTCCTGTATTGTTCTATATTAGTCCTCTATTATACCATATATGTTCTGTACTATACCAAATCTGTGTTGTATTATACAGTATCTGGCCTGTATTGTATCAAAGTTGTGCTGTATTATACCATATCTGTCCTGAATTGTACCATATATGTCCTGTATCGTACAATATATGTTCTGTATTATGCAATATTTGCACTCTATTATACCATATCTGTGCTGTATTATACCATATCTGCAGTGTATTTTACAATATCTGTCCAGTATTATACAATATATGTTCTGTATTATACCAAATCCGTGCTGTACTATGCAGTACCAGCCCTATATTGTACCATATATGTCCTGTACTATACCATATCTGTCACGCATTATACCATACCTTTGCTGTATTATACCATATCTGTCTTGAATTATACCATATCTGTGCTGTGTTATACCATATCTGTCCTGTGTTATACAATATCTGTTCTGTATCATACCAAATCTGTCCTGTATTTTTTCTATATTAGTCCTCTATTATACCATATATGTTCTGTACTATACCAAATCTGTGTTGCATTATACAGTATCTGCCCTGTATTGTACCAAAGTTGTGCTGTATTATACCATATCTGTCCTGAATTGTACCATATATGTCCTGTATCGTACAATATATGTTCTGTATTATGCAATATTTGCCCTCTATTATACCATATCTGTGCTGTATTATACCATATCTGTCCTGAATTATACCATATCTGTGCTGTATTATACCATATCTGCAGTGTATTTTACAATATCTGTCCAGTATTATACAATATATGTTCTGTATTATACCAAATCCGTGCTGTACTATACAGTACCAGTCCTGTATTGTACCATATATGTCCTGTACTATACCATATCTGTCACGCATTATACCATACCTTTGCTGTATTATACCATATCTGTCCTGAATTATACCATATCTGTGCTGTGTTATACCATATCTGTCCTGTGTTATACAATATCTGTTCTGTATCATACCAAATCTGTCCTGTATTTTTTCTATATTAGTCCTCTATTATACCATATATGTTCTGTACTATACCAAATCTGTGTTGTATTATACAGTATCTGGCCTGTATTGTACCAAAGTTGTGCTGTATTATACCATATCTGTCCTGAATTGTACCATATATGTCCTGTATCGTACAATATATGTTCTGTATTATGCAATATTTGCCCTCTATTATACCATATCTGTGCTGTATTATACCATATCTGTCCTGAATTATACCATATCTGTCCTGGATTATACAATACATGTTCTGTATTATACAATATATGTTCTGTATTATACCAAATCTGTGCTGTATTATAGAGTATCTGTTCTGTATTATACCAAATCTGTGCTGTATTATACCATATCGGTTCTGTATTATACAATCGGATAGCGGTGGTCGTGAATAACAACAAGTTCAGCAATGTTCAAACAGTTTATTATCCCCAATGTTACATCATACCCAGGCTGGGGGAGCCGCCCTGGGTATTGTTCACCGCAAACAAATTGAAATATTAAATCACGTTTGCGAGAGTGTGTATGTGTGTGTATATGCGTGCGTGTGTATGTGTATGCTTGTGCATGCGTCTGTGTGTGTGTGTGTGTGTGTGTGTGTGCTTGCGAGTGTGTTTCTTGGACCGGAGTTCTTGGAGCTCAAAGCCTGTGGAGCTCAGAGCTCGGAAGTGACATTTGCATATGACCTCTGTGAGGTCACTTCTGCTTCCGTTCACGTGACCGGAATTGACCTTTGACCCCGGCGCGCGCGGTGTAAAGGTTTCCACCGCGGTGGAAACCTTTGCGCGCCGGGGTCAAAGGTCAGTTCCGGTTACGTGAACTGAAGCGGAAGTGACCTCACAGAGGTCATATGCAAATGTCACTTCCGAGCTCTGAGCTCCACAGGCTTTGAGCTCCAAGAGCTCCGATCCAAGAAACACACTCGCAAGCACACACATACACACACAGACGCATGCACAAGCATACACATACACACGCACGCATACACACACACACACACACTCTCGCAAACGTGGTTTAATATTTCAATTTGTTTGCTGTGAACATACCCAGGGCGGCTCCCCCAGCCTGGGTATGATGTAACATTGGGGATAATAAACTGTTTGAACATTGCTGAACTTGTTGTTATTCACGACCACCGCTATCCGATTGTATAATACAGAACCGATATGGTATAATACAGCACAGATTTGGTATAATACAGAACAGATACTCTATAATACAGCACAGATTTGGTATAATACAGAACATATATTGTATAATACAGAACATGTATTGTATAATACAGGACAGATATGGTATAATTCAGGACAGATATGGTATAATACAGCACAGATATGGTATAATAGAGGGCAAATATTGCATAATACAGAACATATATTGTACGATACAGGACATATATGGTACAATTCAGGACAGATATGGTATAATACAGCACAACTTTGGTACAATACAGGCCAGATACTGTATAATACAACACAGATTTGGTATAGTACAGAACATATATGGTATAATAGAGGACTAATATAGAAAAAATACAGGACAGATTTGGTATGATACAGAACAGATATTGTATAACACAGGACAGATATGGTATAACACAGCACAGATATGGTATAATTCAGGACAGATATGGTATAATACAGCAAAGGTATGGTATAATGCGTGACAGATATGGTATAGTACAGGACATATATGGTACAATACAGGACTGGTACTGTATAGTACAGCACGGATTTGGTATAATACAGAACATATATTGTATAATACTGGACAGATATTGTAAAATACACTGCAGATATGGTATAATACAGCACAGATATGGTATAATAGAGGGCAAATATTGCATAATACAGAACATATATTGTACGATACAGGACATATATGGTACAATTCAGGACAGATATGGTATAATACAGCACAACTTTGGTACAATACAGGCCAGATACTGTATAATACAACACAGATTTGGTATAGTACAGAACATATATGGTATAATAGAGGACTAATATAGAACAATACAGGACAGATTTGGTATGATACAGAACAGATATTGTATAACACAGGACAGATATGGTATAACACAGCACAGATATGGTATAATTCAGGACCGATATGGTATAATACAGCAAAGGTATGGTATAATGCGTGACAGATATGGTATAGTACAGGACATATATGGTACAATACAGGACTGGTACTGTATAATACAGCACGAATTTGGTATAATACAGAACATATATTGTATAATACTGGACAGATATTGTAAAATACACTGCAGATATTGTATAATACATCACAGATATGGTATGACATAGGACAGATATTGTATAATACAGCACAGATATTGTATAATACAGGATAGATCTGGTATAATACATCACAGATATGGTATAATACAGAGCAGATATGATATAATAGAGGGCAAATATTGTCTAATACAGAACATATATTTTATAATTCAGGACATATATGGTACAATACAGGATAGATACAGTATAATACAGCGCGGATTTGGTATAATATAGGACAGATACTGTATACTATAGCACAGATATTGTATAACACAGCACAGATTTGGTATAATACAGAACATATATTGTAAAATACAGGACATATATGGTACAATGCAGGCCAGATATGATATAGCACAGGACAGGTATTGTATAATACATGACAGATATGGTATAATACAGCGCAGATATGGTATAATACAGGACATCTATTGTGTAATACAGGATAGATATGGTATAATACAAAAGATGTATATACAATAAAACTCATGTGACAGGAGTAGGATTCGAACCCACGCCCTGCATTGCGCAGACCAGCACTTAGGACTGGCGCCTTAGACCACTCGGCCATCCTGACTTTACAGTTATAGGTTTATAGTTTTAACTATTGTATCAGAAGTATCAAGAAAACAACTCATGTGTCAGGAGTAGGATTCGAACCCAAGCCCTGCATGTGCAGACCAGCACTTGAGACTGGCGTCTTAGACCACTCGACCATATTGAAGTTTTACAGTTATAGTTCACAGTATCAAGTCATATGTAGTATTTATGCACAATGCGAACAACAAGTGTGTAGATGTGTCTATACGCAGAGAACAACAAGATGACATCCCACACGGTACATTCGGATCAAGGATCGTCCATCTCTACACCAAATACCTTCCTTCACTGCCCCAAAATACCCGCTTTGACTATTACTCGTACTGATGACGTCACCAGTGACGTCACAGATGCTGCGGACATGCCTCAAATCGGAATGTACACCCCGAGAGCTACAACATGACACCTCACACGACGCATTCGCACCAAGGATTGTCCCTCTCTACCCCAAATAACATCCTTCACCGCTAAAAAATGCCCACTTTCGCTACTACTCGTACTGATGACGTCACCCACGACGTCACAGATGCTGTGAACAGCCCTCAAATCGGAATGTACACCCCGAGAGCTACAACATGACACCTCCCATGACGCATTCGCACCGCGGATGGTCCATCTCTACACCAAATAACATCCTTCACTACCCCAAAAGGCTCACTTTCGTTACTACTCCTACTGATGACGTCACCAATGACGTCACAGATGTTGTGGACAGCCCTTAAATCGGGGTCTGCACCCCGAGAACTACAAGATGACACCCCACACGACGCATTCGGACTGAGAATGGAGCATCTCTACCCAAAATACCTTCCTTCACTGCCCCAAAATGCTCACTTTCGCTACTACTCCTACTGATGACGTCACCAATGACGTCACAGATGGTGTGGACAGCCCTCAAATCGGGATCTGCACCCCGAAAACTACAAGATGACACCTCCCAGGACGCATTCGGTCTAAGGATGGCCCCTCTCTACCCCAAATACCTTCCTGCACTGCCCTAAAATGTTCACTTTCGCTACTACTCGTACTGATGACGTCACCGATGACGTCACAGATGCTGTGGACAGCCCTCCAATCGGAATCTACACCCCGAGAGCTACAAGATGACACCTCCCACGACGCATTCGGACCAAGGATGGTCCATCTCTACACCAAATAACATCCTTCACTACCCCAAAAGGCTCACTTTCGCTACTACTCCTACTGATGACGTCACCAATGACGTCACAGATGCTGTGGACAGCCCTTAAATCGGGGTCTGCACCCCGAGAACTACAAGATGACACCCCACACGACGCATTCGGACTGAGAATGGAGCATCTCTACCCAGAATACCTTCCTTCACTGCCCCAAAATGCTCACTTTCGCTACTACTCCTACTGATGACGTCACCAATGACGTCACAGATGGTGTGGACAGCCCTCCAATCGGGGTCTGCACCCCGAAAACTACAAGATGACACCCCACACGACGCATTCGGACCAAGGATGGTCCCTCTCTACCCCAAATACCTTCCTTCAGTGCCCTAAAATGCCCACTTTCGCTACTACTCGTACTGATGACGTCACCCATGACGTCACAGATACTGTGAACAGCCCCCAAATCGGGGTCTACATCCCGAGAGCTACAGAAGGACACCTCCCAGGACGCATTCGGACCAAGGATGGCCCCTCTCTACCCCAAATACCTTCCTGCACTGCCCTAAAATGTTCACTTTCGCTACTACTCGTACTGATGACGTCACCGATGACGTCACAGATGCTGTGGACAGCCCTCCAATCGGGGTCTACACCCCGAGAGCTACAAGATGACACCTCCCACGACGCATTCGGACCAAGGATGGTCCATCTCTACAACAAATAACATCCTTCACTACCCCAAAAGGCTCACTTTCGCTACTACTCGTACTGATGACGTCATCGATGACGTCACAGATGACGGGAACATCCCTCAAATCGGAATGTACACCCCGAGAACTACAAAATGACACCGCCCAGGACGCATTCGGACCAAGGAGGGTCCATCTCGACCCCAAATACCTTCATGTACTGCCCCAAAATCGCCACTTTACTTACTACAACCAACTGCGCATGCGCAGATTAACGCGACTTGCACTTAAAAGCACATCATTCTGACTCTAACCCACACAAGCTTCACTTTGACACCTTCCACGACCCATTCGGACCCATAGCGGGCCATCTCGACCCCAAACACACACCCACATACCCCCAAAATGCCTGTTTTCTCTAATACGGCCAGGCTGCGCATGCGCAGATTGACGCGACTTGCATTTAAAAACACGCCATTCTGACTCTACCCCACACAAGCTTCACATTGATACCTCACACGACCCATTCGAACCGTGAATAACCCATCTCTACCCCAAACACACACCCACATACCTCAAAAAACGCCTGCTTTCTCTACTACGGCCAGGCTGCGCATGCGCAGACTATTGAACACGGACGAACCATTAGTGTTGTCAAGTGCTCCTGCATGAGAGCTTCAAAATAAGACCTCATACGACACCATTGGCCCATTAGTGGCCCACCTAGACCTCACAATGTCCACCCCGTATGGATTTATACATACATTGGGCTTATATCCCAGTATATGGGTCTATATGAGCCTACCCAGGCCTCGGTGACTTTTTCCAAAAATTTCACCGATTCGATCCGGGACACTTCCTATCATGTTCTAAATGACGAGACGTGAAAAACAAATCCAAACAACCCTACCGCAAATGTATAGAAGTAGGTTTCCCAGGGGACAAACATTGGTCCTATACCCCAGTATGGGACTATACGGGTCTATATGGGGCTCCTCGAACTTTTTCAAAAATTTCACCGATTCGCTCCGGGACACTTCCTATCATGTTCTAAATGACGAGACGTGAAAAACAAATCCAAACAACCCTACCGCAAATGTCTAGAAGTAGGTTTCCCAGGGGGACAAACATTGGTCCTCTACCCCCAGTATGGGACTATATGGGGCTATATCGTACTTTTTCAAAAATTTCACCGATTCGCTCCGGGACACTTCCTATCATGTTTGTCGAGACTAAGAAAACGAGACCCCACAACCTATACCGCAAATGTCGAGAAGTAGGTTTCCCAGGATGGTCCTATACCCCCCATACCCCATATAGGCATTTTCATGTAATTTAGAATAAAGTCCGTGTTCCGTATTTTTTCAGGAAAATTTTTACATACACCCACCCTGGAACTAGGGGGAGATAACTCTATTGATAGGCAAGCCCCGTTAAGCCCGGCGACCTATATACCCCCCATACCACATATAGGCATTTTCCCAGATTTTTCGATAAAGTCCGTGTTCCGGGGGTTTTTTTCAGGAAAAATTTTACATGCACCCACCCATGACTGGATGCCCCTTCACCTAGGCTTCACATGGATACCTCATACAACTCCATCGGCCCATTAGGGGCTCCCCTAGATACCAAAACGTCTATTCCCATACCCTTTGGCCACTGCGCATGCGCAGAATGCCGATATTTGAACCCCACACCCAGTCCATCAGATGCCCCTTCACGAATGCTTCACTTTGATACCTCACTCGACCCCATCAGTCCATTAGTGGCTCCCCTAGCTCCAACACGTCTATTTCCATACCCTTTGGCCACCGCGCATGCGCAGAATGCCGATATTTCAACCCCACACCCAGCCCGTCAGATGCCCCTTCACGAATGCTTCACTTTGATACCTCACTCGACCCCATTGGTCCATTAGTGGCTCCCCTAGCTCCAAAACGTCTATTTCCATACCCTTTGGCCACCGCGCATGCGCAGAATGCCGATATTTCAACCCCACACCCAGCCCGTCAGATGCCCCTTCACGAATGCTTCACATGGATGCCTCACTCGACCCCATCGGCCCATTAGTGGCTCCCCAAGCTCCAAAACGGCTATTTTCATACTCTTTGGCCACCGCGCATGCGCAGAATGCCGCTATTTCAACCCCACACCCAGCCCATCAGATGCCCCTTCACGAATGCTTCACATGGATACCTCATATGCCCCCATTGGACCATTAGGGGCTCCCCTAGATCCCAAAACGGCTATTTCCATACCCTTGGGCCACCGCGCATGCGCAGAATGCCGATATTTCAACCCCACACCCAGCCCATCAGATGCCCCTTCACGAATGCTTCACTTTGATACCTCACTCGACCCCATTGGACCATTAGTGGCTCCCCTACATCCCAAAACGGCTATTTTCATACCCTTTGGCCACCGCGCATGCGCAGAATGCCGATATTTCAACCCCACATCCAGACCATCAGATGCCCCTTCGCGAATGCTTCACTTTGATACCTCACTCGACCCCATAGGAAAAACCCCAGTACATCAACACACACCAACAAGTCTAGAATCAGCCTTTCGCCATCCTGAAATATATTCATGGAAATGCTCATGTCGTGTTTTTGGCACATCGAGTTGTCTCCCTTGCGTCCACAGCCATTTTAAAACATGGCCGCCTAAAAACACAGCCATTTTAAAACATGGTAGTCTAAAGCTCAAATGTCTATCATGGAGGGTAACCCCATTCCCAACACAATTATCTACACATGATTGTCAGAACTTTAGTTAAACTTCACATCATGATTGTCAGAACTTTGGTTAAACTTCATGGAGGGTAACCCCATTCCCAACACAATTATCTACATGCCCCCTTCCAAGATGAATCCGCCATCTTGTACCCACACGCCGCCATCTTGTACCCACACGCCGCCATCTTGTACCCACACGCCGCCATCTTGTACCCACACGCCGCCATCTTGTACCCACACGCCGCCATCTTGTACCCACACGCCGCCATCTTGTACCCACACGCCGCCATCTTGTACCCACACGCCGCCATCTTGTACCCACAGAACATGTGACGTCATATGCAAATTTCTGAGGTCAAATTTTACTCGCTTCTGATTGGCTGTCACCTCCGCATTTCCTCCGCAAATCAGAGTGCAAACAGGGGTCAATAGGGCTCAGATTGGGTAGAGTCTACTACTATTGTGATTATTTGCAAACAGTTAGAATATAAGAAAAAGTTAAATACTGTTTATATGAATTTTTCATGAATATGCTTCAAAACTAGGGCTATTCCCTATGCTTTCTGGGTTATCAAATTGAGCATGGGTCAGTCCACTTAACGTTGCCTCCAGCTAAAAAATGCACACCAACCTATATTTTTTCTTTGTTTTTCCTCATATTACACAATTATGAACACACATTATTCAAAAAGTTAATTAATTTACCACCAGCGGACATCCTTAAAGGTCTAACTTAGTGATCACATGTTGCATTTGGTTTGGAAACGACCAATATCTGTTGTATGCATGAAACAAAAATCTTCCTAATTTTGAAGTTAGTGGCACGTGCCTTGGTTAAGGGAGATAACTTTGCTGTAAATGAAAAAAAAAGTTGACGCACAGGGATCAGAACGACGCCACCGTTAATCAGAAAAAAACTACTTTGGTATACGCCCGTCGTATTATGCGATATCGATTTCTGTCCGTCTATATCCGTCTGTTAACTTTTCGTGTTCATGCGATATCTCCAGTTCCAGGTCAAGGATTGGTGCC
Organism: Hanleya hanleyi; assembly: GCA_036873755.1. NCBI lineage: Eukaryota > Metazoa > Mollusca > Polyplacophora > Lepidopleurida > Hanleyidae > Hanleya > Hanleya hanleyi. Next base: position 48,330 of record JAVTVY010015640.1, read on the forward strand.
AAACTTTGGGTATACATTACCCATGGGGCAAAGATGAAACTTGTTCATTTTGAGGTCAAGAGGTCAAGTTCACTGCAGCTTAAAAATCAGTAAATCATTGAAAATTGTTATGTTTATGCTGTAGGTACAGTTCAAAGATTTGGTTTATGATAGCGAAGAAGAAGCCTACTGATTTTTATCCTTCGGCCACAATTGGTAAAAGGGAATGGCTCAGTTGCACATTATTAAGAGAACAATGAAGTGCATATCTGTTCACGGACTAGTGGCTTCATCTGATCAGCTATTGGGTTGTCTTATTTCCCTTTCACCTAGGTTTTCACCCTGAAGACTATCTTAAACTGGTCATAGCTGACGTAATTGTATATACTATATTTTCTAAGTATTCAAGCATAATGACACTTTCTTCGAATACTGAGAAAATATACAAGATACCGGTATGTATAAAATTATACCAACTATCACCAGTTCAAAATAGTCCCCTGGGTTGAAAGATAGGGGAAAGTGAAATTATACAACCCAGCTACTCAGTAGGTGATCAGCTGAAGTCACTGGTCTGTGAACAGACTGGCTATTCATTGTTCTCTCAATAATGTTCAACTGAGCCGTTACATTCTCGGTCCGTCCGTCTGTCTGTCCATCTTGCTAGTTAACATATTATTTATTGAAGGATTAGAGACAGGTTTCCCAAATTCATATAACATATGCAACTGGCTATGCACAGAGGCTTGATGAAGATGACTGACCTTGGCGTATTTTATCTAGGTCAAATTCTAGTATTGTCGATAACTTTTGCAACTGGTGACTGATTAGAAGCTTATTCAAATTGACCGACCTTGACCTATTCATGTCAAGTTCTACTTTTTATGATATTTTATGAAAGATCATAGCGAGATTCAAAATGTGTATCTGTTAAGTTTTGGTTTATGCAGTCAATGGTGTGCACGAGCGTATATTCAAGCTCATAATCTTCTTATTGCCTGATATGTCTCATTGAGATTTATTGAATATCACGTCATACATCGTTGTAGAATCATCCAATAGAGGGCACCAATCAATATCAATGTAGTCCCCTGTGTTCTCCCTTTGTCGACAGTGATTATGCCTACATATATCTTGTCCATATTTCAGCATGACCTCAGCCTTGGTGTGACGCAACGCATGGGTCGAACTGAGGTCATGTAGTTGTTGCAGAGATCGATTGGAGAGTGTAACAGTTTAACATTGATAAACACAGAGTCGCTTGTGTAATAACCAGCTGACGAGCGCAGGACAGGAGCGTATACAATAATTAATCAATGGATGCCTGACTCGCTCAAAGTTTTATCGGTCTACATCTGTTAGATGATCAATAAGTCTAGTACTAGTAACAATCGGTCTGTGTAAACTTGCACAGTTGAATTTTCGTTTTTGGTTTCTCGAAATCAGAAATTGAACTTTGACCGTCAATTTTCAATTTCGTTTTTGTTTCTCAAAATAAAAAACTGAAATTTGACGGTCAATTTCCCATTTTCGTTTTTTTTTCGGTTTCTCAAAATCATAAATTTAAATAAGACAGTCAATTTTCAATTTTCGTTTTACTTCTCGCAAATATGAATACCAAATATTAAAAATTACCTCGATTTATCCGTTTTTCGTTTAAAAAAAAAATATTTTCGTTATAATTTAACTTTGAGGTATGAGTGTTAAGTGCGCACGCTCAAGGGTTATGACGTCACTTCTGATACAATGAGTAGAATAGAAACGCAAATGAGGTCGTATAAAGGAGGTGTGCAGCGTGAGAGACATGGGAGTTTCACTAAACGAGATGCCTAGAGCCTGGCATTCTCATAAGGTTAGTATAGGCTGACTGCGCATGCGTACTGTAATACCCTTGGCGGGATATTTTATAAGTTGTCCCACTCTGCTAGGTTGTCGCACTCTCAATGTTGTTGTTGTTGTACACACTTTTGACATAACATGAAACTGTGGTTTTGGGGGTACTAAATGGCGTAAACCTACTGCTAGGGGTTTGGGGGCGAGTTTAAATTTATTAACATAATATATATGCTGTCTGTTGTAAATAAGATTAACTTACCTTGTGCAGTTGATAATATTTTCATCACGTTTGCCTGCTCCTGATCAAGGATGTGGCCAGGTATGAATGCTCCAACGCTTCAGTTCCACTCTTCATTCTACTTTTTTGGGGACCTGGATCGTTGGAGCGTTCAGACGCCCGCCAACGCTCAGCGTCAAAAACGCTTGTACGCTCTCAGTCCTTGTGTCAAATGCGTCAACGGATCAACACTTTAAGCGCGGGCATCATCTCGTTTCGGCGCATTGAGTACACACATACCACCCCCTCCACACACACACAAACACACCAACACACACACACATACGCACACGCACACACACCAACACACGCGCGCGCACACACGTACACACACAAATGCACAAACACCCAGGTAACTCTACCAGGTAGCCAGACCGAAGATGACCCCTTTTAAACGCACTCCATTGCACACATAAAATGGCCGCTTTCGCTACTACTGGTACTCATGACGTCACAGCTGACGTGATATCCCTCAAATCGTGGTCAGTACCACGAGAGCTTCGATTTGACACCCTACACATCACCCCTGGATGAGATATAGAATCTCAATCTCTCACATATACCCTTGTGCACCTCCAAAATAACCACTTTACTTACTACACCTCAACTGCGCATGCGCAGATTGGTGCGACTTGCAATAAAAAACACGCCAGTCCGACTCTACCCCAGGAAAGCTTCACTTGGATACCCCAACCGGGCCACTTGGACCAAACATGGTCCATTTCTACCCCAAACACCCTGCTTCACACCCACAAAATACCCACTTTTGCTACTACTCCTACTGCTGACGTCAACAATGACGTCACACATGACGTGGACATCCCCCCAAGTCGTGGTCTATACCAAGAAAGCTTCACTTTGACACCCCACACGACGCATTCGGACCAAGGATGGTCCAACTCTACACCAAATACCTTCCTCCACTTCCCCAAAATGACCACTTTCGCTACTACTCGTACTGATGACGTCACCGATAACGTCACAGATGCTGTGGACATCCCCCACCCTGCCTCTGTCGGCAGGCCCCGATAAGCCGGAGGCCGATATTAGCCTCTCTAGGCCTGGTTGATAGGGGTTTTCCCCTATTATAGAGGTAAAGTCCGTGTTCCCTTTTTATATTTTCGGGACAAATCCTTAATTTACATACACCCACTCCCCCATCCTACCTCTGTCGGCAGGCCCCGATAAACCGGGGGCCGATATTAGCCCCTCTAGACCTAGTTGATAGGAGTTTTTTTTATATTTTCGGGACAAATCATAATTTTACATGCACCCACCCATGACTTGATAGGCAGGCACCGATAAGCCGGAGACCGATATTGCCCCTTTTTGACATGTTGATAGGAGTTTCCCCTATTTTTGTGGAGTCCGTGTTCCGCTTTTTACATTTTCGGGACAAATCCTAATTTTACATGCACCCATTATCCCACCCTACCTCTCTCTAAGCCGGAGACCGATATTAGCCCCTCTAGACCTGGTTGATAGTGGTTTTCCCTATTGTAGAGGTAAAGTCCGTGTTCCGCTCTTTATATTTTCGGGACAAATCCTCAATTTACATACACCCACTCCCCCATCCTACCTCTGTCGGCAGACCCCGATAAGCCAGGGGCCGATATTAGCCACTCTAGACCTGGTTGATAGGAGTTTTCCGCTATTTAAGGGTTAAAGTCCGTGTTCCGCTTTTTATATTTTCGGGACAAATCCTAATTTTACATGCACCCACCCATCACCTCACTGGACCCAATCGGTCCACTAGGGGCCCCTCTCGCCCCCAAAATGTCCACCCAGCGCTATTTACCCACTACGCATGCGCACAGTGACTTTTTAAAAAAAAATTCAACCAATTGCTCCGGGACCCCGCCCATCGTGTTCTACCTGGTGAGACGTGAAAAACAAGAGCCAACAACCCATACCGCAATGACCAGGCGTGAATTACCAAGTATGGGCCTATCCACTGAGCCAGTAGGCCTATGGGCCTATTCAGACCTCCGTGAACTTTTCGACAAATTTCACCGCTTAGATCCGAGACCATTCCCATCGTGTTCTAAAGCTCAAGACGAAGAAAACAAGACCCCACAACCCATAGTAAAATCCAAAAAAAGAAAATGACCACCCCTATACCCCATACAGTCAGTTCCACGTCATACTAGTCCAGACGGATGCCCCCTCACGTATCCTTTACAACGATACCTCACTCGACCGCATCGGACGATTAGGGGCCCACCTCGACCGCAAAATGTCTATTTCCATGCCCTTTTCCCACAATTCCCTGTCTGCGCATGCGCAGAATGCTGACAACGGCCGAGTCACTAGTCCAGGAGGATGCCCCTCACATAGGCTTCACATTGATACCTCATACTACTCCATAGCCCCACTAGGGGCTCCCCTAGATCCCAAAACGTCTATTTCCATACCCTTTTCCCACAATTCCGTCTGCGCATGCGCAGAATGGTGACAACGCCCGAGCCACTAGTCCAGTCAGATGCCCCCTCACATAGGCTTCACATGGATACCTCATACGACTCCATAGGATCACTAGCGGCCCACCCAGACCCCAAAACGTCTATTTCCATATCCTTTTCCCACAATTCCCTGTCTGCGCATGCGCAGAATGTTGACAACGGCCGAGACACTAGTCCAGGCGGATGCCCCCTCACCTAGGCTTCGCATTGATACCTCATACGACTCCATCGGCCCATTAGGGGCTCCCCTCGATCCCAAAACATCTATTTCCATACCCTTTTCCCACAATTCCCTGTCTGCGCATGCGTAGAATGGTGATAACACCCGAGCCACTAGGCCAGTCAGATGCCCCCTCACATAGGCTTCACATGGATACCTCATACGACTCCATCGGACCATTAGTGGCCCACCTAGACCTCAAAACGTGTATTTCGATACCCTTTGTCCACCGCGGATGCGCAGAATGCCGCTATTTCAACCCCACACTCAGTCCATCAGATGCCCCCTCACATAGGTTTCACAATAATACCTCACTCAACTCAATCGGACCAATAGTGGCTCCCTAGATCCCAAAACGTGTATTTCGATACCCTTTGTCCACCGCGCATGCGCAGAATGACGCTATCTCAACCCCGCACCCAGCCCATCAGATGCCCCTTCACGAATGCTTCATATTGATACCTCACTCAACTCCATCGGACCATTAGTGGCTGCCCTAGATCCAAAAACGTCTATTTCCATACCCTTGGTCGACCGCGCATGCGCAGAATGACGATATTTCAACCCCACACCCAACCCGGTAGATGCGCCTTCACGAATGCTTCACTTTGATACCTCAATCGACCCAATCGGACCATGCAGCGTATTTGAAGTGTGGGGACTACTTTTTCTCCGCGGAAGTTTTTTCCCGCGACCGCATCACCGCCAGACCGCATCACCGCGGAAGAATACATGCCCAAAGGCCCTTTGCCGGAACTATAGCGACCCGGAGTTACCTCCCCCTAGATTGGAACTCTTCTGTGTGGGAGGTAGATTTTTTCTCCAATATGCAAATTTTTGAGGTCATTTAAGTGCAAAGAGGTCAATGGGACTTCAAATCACCTTATACTACTACTACGCTTTGAATGGGTGTAATCCACCACCATTACATGTTTCTCCAGTTGATAACTGTAACAGCTGTTTGGCCAAATGGGTGATATCCAAGCTTCGACCAGCCAGTTGAAATATTATTCGCCAAAGCCTGGAACCCAAGATGTAAAATCCCATCTTCATACACAATCCTACTTCTACGTTCGCACTTCGAATTAGGCTTGATATATCAGCCCACGAGTTCTGTTTATAAATAGAATTTATACATAGACATGGAATCTATTCAAAATTAGTCACATGAGTGAGTTATTGGTTGGCTGTCCTACATGTATGTATCTGGCCAAACCTACCACCATATTAGGATGGATGACGTAACTACTGAGACAATACGTCACCCTACCCAGTCGTTGAGTATGTTCTGATTGGCTCGTCTCGGGTTTGGTATAAAATAATCGAATTGAAATTCAGTCTATCAGACTGAAATTAGTGACCGATCTTTTATTGAATTGAAAATATTCAATCTAATAGATTGAAAACTATAAAAGGAATCTGAATGAGAAAATTCAATGTACTAGACTGAAAATTGCAATCTAATAGAGTCACTAATTCCAATCTGATAGATTGAATTTTCAATCTCATTATTTTAGAGAGTTGGTTGTCCGATCTATCAAAACTTCTTCGATGTGTGAACGAAGAAATCGGCTTGTGTATGAAGTCCATGCCAAGTCGTCGGTGTCACAGGTCATTCGCAAAGGATTTTTGTAACCGATCAATGTTCGCTCTAAATTTAGTTAGATTCGATAAAAAAAAAAGGAGAAAACAAATAGAAGTTCGATGCATAGAAACAAGCATATAGTATATACTGGAACGGCGATGTGTAATTGTCCGGCGAGTGAGCGAGTGAATAGGATTTATCGTCGCTTTTATATCGTCGCTTTTAACAAGACACCCGCCATCCACCCAAAATAACACTGAGGACAGCACAAGGCACAGTCCGTCTTAGCCACAACTGCTCCTATCAATAATCCAATAATGCCTGCGGTTGCGGTTGATATCAACCGCAGGCATTATTGATAGGAACAGTTGTGGCTAAGTCCGGCTGATATCTATCGCGAGTTTATTGATGATTTCAATGGAAAAGTTGTAAATACATTTCTAATTTTCTGGAAGTTTTACCTGGTGGCTTATAGAAACTCAAAAGTATCACAGAACTTCTCCCGAAGAGGTTTTGATTGACATTCTCAGACACATACGTGTACGCAAAACAGGCATTTTTTTCGTGTGATATCAACAACGGAAATGATGTTATCCCCATGACGCCTCAACCTGTGCAATTGCTCATTTTGGATACCGGTACCAGTTCATATACCGAGTATCCTCAAACTTCCTTTATCTATCCCATGCACTGCAGCCTTCAGCAAAAACTGTCACACATTATTTTTTTTAGCAGATACCGGTATGTTATCAAGGAATACGGTCTGTTACCGGGAAGATAACTCTAAATTAACACCGCGTTTCTCATTGAGCATGGAGTTGTGCCCCTTGGTTTAATTCCAAAAGAAAACATCCGACGACGTTTCTCAAATGGAATTTTCTATCCATCACAAAGTAGCAAGATAGCAGTCAATGTAAATTGAATCACAGTATGTCAGAACGGCGTGAACTACGCGAAGACTATTGTCCAATAATTTTCTCGGATTACCCATCGAAGGAATCCGGTGAGACTAATATTTCTGAATTCCAAAAATACACACATGGGTAGTGTGACTAACGTCACAGGACCTACGAAGTAGGGTTTGATATGATTTGAATGTGTACCTAAGACTGACCATTTTCATGGTCGTAGGAGGCATTGAGACATGTTTTTAACCTAATTAGGTCAGAAATTGGGTCAGAAAGTAGGTCACATTGACCTTGACTCAATTAGGTAAGGTCACACTGACATTGACCTAATTAAGCATTAAGCATTAGGACGTTTTTTTTGCAAATTTCGAGGTTTATAGGTCACCTAAGTAGGTCAAATTTTCATCAAAAGCAGGTCAGCTCAGAACTTGCTGGCAACAGTACCCTAATACACGTGCATGCCACAGATCAAGGTTCTAATTTCAACGGTTCTCCTTATTTTGCCGGAGAAAGGATTCGGATGGACTCACTCACTCACTCATTACCGGACCGCTCCAGACGCGGTGGACAATAACACTGAAGTGAAACAATAGCTACACCAAAAGACCAGGAAGTAGCTGAATCGTCCAACATTTGTGGGGAATGGGCCTCTGCCACCTCGGTAAAATATTCGGGAACATTCACTCCAAAAACAACCATATACCCATCATCTGTACGTTTACTGAAAAGAAACGAAAACGGATGTTTTTAATTACTTTTCAGGAATTCAAGAACAATTTGCGGGGGTGGGAGTGGGGGGGGGAGATAAATGATTAAATGTTGAAAAGGTTTAAGTCACAAAGAATGGAAGATAGCATTAATGTTGTTAAAGATGAATCGATAATGCAATAAATGAATGACAATAAACCGAGGAAACGAAAATTGGCGCTTACATAAGAAAAACACCCTATAGATGTTACATTAGTCAACAAAGGTATTAATTTATTCAGTTCGTACAAACAAAATACCTAAGTTTTATATTTAAACTATCACATTTAAAAATGACGTAGGTCTAAAGCAGCGTCAGCTGACGTTTGAAATGGCACTTTCGTCTATTTTCGGCTTTTCGTATACAGCATGGATTTTTAATATATCTAAAATATGACACCTTGAACCAAAATAATATTTCGATGTAATATCACGGCGCATATGGTTACTTCGAAACAATAAATTCGTTTTGGCCCAAGGTGTCATATTTTTGATGAATAATGTATTAAAAAATCCATGCTAAATTGTATACGGAAAATCCGTATACTGTAACAAACGAAAGCCCAATTTTAAACGTTAGTTGAAGCTGTTTTACATCACCTTTTGACTGAGCGTTAACACTACGTAACTTGGGTATTTTTTACCTCCGTCGATCAGATGGAGGTCCAGGAGAGCAACGTGAGATCTCCCGCTATAAAATTGTCATGTGGGGAACCCACGACTCATATGATTTCCAATAGAGTTTGTCATGGTTCCCGACGAAATTTTGAGGCCAAGTTTCTGGACACTTTTGAAATAATGGGAAACCCTCATTGCAATGCATTTCAATGGGCCTTGCTTCTGTAGTCGGGTTCCACCTCCCATCATGCTTCACGAGTTACGGGAGTCAGGTTGGCCGCTTCCAGCGGGAGATTCAACATGGCGGCTCTCCAGCTTGTAGAGATAAACAATGCGATTTTTTGCCGTTTTTCTGGTAAGTTTAATGCCGCCATTTTATGTCATTACAACACAATGATTCCTAGTACATCAGTCGTCATTTCTATATATCGCAAAGTATTTGTCGGCTGATGACTTATGTCGAAGCCAACCAAATAGTCCAAGTTGTTGCTGTTGCGTATATCAAATGCACGGGAGGACATGCACGCACTGACTGGAAGACAACAGCACAATCGACGATGCCCTGACTTTACTGATAATTTTTTTAAAAAACAGTTATTCTAAATTTTGCTGATAAATTCTATTTCCTTGAGGGGGGGGGGGGGCTATTTATTTTGGGAAATATTTTCTAGCATTATTGTAATAAAGCATCAATCACAGTGTATTGTTTGTCAAACCACATCTGTCTCTGTCCCAATTCCCATTTCAAAGGTTCATCCCCCAGCAGCATACACCGAATTAAAAATTATTCTTGAACCCATCAAATCACCTTGCCTCATGATACCATTCTTAGCTTTACAGTCCATTTAAAATGATCGAGTTAAAACAGTTGAATAATGGTTTGATTTTGCAAAAGCACCAAATTGATCTACCTGCGTGAGTCTGTAAACTTATTTAATAAAGCTGATAAATAATATGCTTTTTGTTTGACAACATTTGACACATTTCCTTTCATTTATCCCAACAGTTTAGTGACATCCACATTGTGTGCTGTGACACTTGTATGCCACAAAATGATAGCATGGATAGAACCTTTCCCAAAACATTGCTCCATAGAGAAGTTATTGATATAAACAATCCTGTTCTAGATTATAATATGCTGGATTCTTATTTATATTTATTTATTCAACTTATTTATAGAGAGTGGTCCTTTCAACGTTAACGGCTGCTCTTATCATGCGCATGCCACTAACATGAACATCATTGAACTCCAATCCAACCAGTGGTCAAGATCCATCATCATTCTTCAGGATTCTTATTATTGATCACTCCTAGATTGGATTAAGTTCTCAAAGTACTCAGTTCTCATTTCATACTTTTGCAAATTCTTGTAACATGGTCAGGTTCCAGTACTATTTATTACACGTATGAAAGGTGAGAACTGGTATAATGGATTAATCGTGTTGTGTATGACGAAAGAATGAAATATAATGAAGGCCATAAACATTTTCAATGAACTGAGTTTTGATATTAAATGTATACAATATTGATTCCAACCTGCAGATCATGGATTCAGCACTTCTGATATCAGACACAACAGTACTGTTACACAATGGATGTACTGGATGAACTGGAAAAAACAATACAGACTATCGATTGATTCAGCTGTGTCAGAAAGGTGTGGAATGAGAGAGGTGGTGAAAATCAGAGCCAGTGATTGGCCACATATTATTGTGCAAACCACCCCCTCCCTCCCACATTGGATATCAGCTGATTCCTCAGAAAATGAACATTACGCGTGTAATGCCACATGCAGAGTGATACATGTGTGAATCGGTCAGACATTTCCAAGGATGCCCAGTTCTAACTTAAAAACAACCATCCTGGACTTCATTCCTTCACTCAGAATTTATTGGATCTAACTTTTACAAAACCTGCAGCTTCCAATAGCTCCCGGGTCTAGAACACATACATGAAGGGACCTAGTTTATCGGTGCTATTGCAACAGAATCATGTAGAATGGGATTGTGTGGATAATATCAGATCCATGGAAGTTGAAGTCCTGCAGCATGCTTCACAAATATCATCAAAGGCCATAAAACTTTCTGGTCTGCGCCAGTGTAGATCTATACCTTTTCTTTGCAAAATTATCTCCCTTGACCAGGTGAGGACTTGAATGTGTCTAAAATGATTTAGCTACTAGAAACAAAGACTTAATTTCCTGAGTAGAGGTAAAAACCGAACATATTTTGATTATTTTATTCAAATTTTAATTCCACTTCTGGTATATGTACATGTATAAAATACATACAAAATGAACTGCATACAGAATAACACAAAGAACAGGTATATGTATCTCATTAAAGATGTATAGATACAAGAACATGTTTTCAAGTATGTGTACCTTTACAATCAGTGATGGGTGATATTACAACAATACCATGGTGTTATATATTGTTATGATTGGCTTAACTTTAGCTGCTGAAGATATTTCTAATTTGAGGGCAATGTGCAATCATACTAAATTTATTCTCATAACTTCATTTATTTTCACAATAAGCAACATATCGAGATTAGCATGTGGAGTTTTACAACATAATATAATAAGCATCATGGGTCTCCTTCAGTTTAGTGTAGACATATATACCCTTAAATATCTGTTACCATGATTCAGTCATAATATTGTCTGTAATACATTGATGTTGACAAGGAATAAACATAATTATTTGATAGTATTATTAATTGTATGTTGTTTATGATTAACGTGAACTTTTTATTTGCAGGAATCCAGCCGGTCGTTCCATATGGGCAATATTCTCATCAGCCGACACCATTCAATATGAAAATGATACATGTACAAGTCCATGGTCATTAATACAGTATGGTGAAGGTCTGGCATATCTGGTGACCCGTGATACTAGTATACAAAATTATACCAAGCACATTGAATCCTCATCACATGATGATGAGACAGATCAGAACGGAGTGTCGGTACAAACATGTGTGTCTTGTAGAGGATTCTGTCAATGATGATGCTGTACTGTACACATACAAAATATGAAGTGTTGATGTGTAGGGCCTATAGCACAAGATCACAAGCAAGTTGGTACAAGGCACACAAGGTCTCACTTCTGCCGCTAACGTGTTGATTTGGGTGGGAGCGTCCTCTGAGAGGGAGGTGGGGGGGGGAAGGGGCCTAATGTCACAAGCAGTATTCCAGGTTTTCCATCAATATACTCTATTCCATGCCCCAATATTTCAAGCACGTGAAATTATTTGCGGGGAATGTGACTTCCACATCCCTGGCTGGACATGCTAGTGGGGAACCCTCAATCCCAGGTTAATTATCATTAGTGAAGTTAACGTCTAACAAATGCAAATTTAAGCTTGGCATCCGGCCCTACATTATTCAGTGATGTATTCCCCTACCATATTGCCTCGGCGGACCCTGTTGCCACGACGGAGGTCTTTGCGCTCATCCAGCGTTTGTTTTTGTACGAAACGCAGGGTTTTGTACAGAATTAAAGAAATACTATTTTGGCTTTACTAAACGTAATGCACGAGGGATTTGTTCTTATGAGAACGTAACTTCTCCTTTCGCAGTTCATATACACCACGAACTGTCTAGACATAGATTTTAAATTATTAAAATTGAGTTCAAATCTCTAACACCATCGAAAATATCCAGCTTGACCATCTCTTTCATCTTAGTCGAGAAATGAGAATAAAACTGCAACACCGAACATCAATCGTGAATATCTAAGCCCACGATAGAAAGCCAAAATCAGCTCTATGATTAGTGCGAGTTTCCTGCGACCTCGATGATGAGAAACCCTCTACAGGATAAACAACGGCTTCTTCGAGCTGATATTTCAGCGATTTCTCCATGGATTTTTGGCTCGCATTTAGGAAGATAAATGGACGCCCTCAGGAGAGGAAGTCCTTTCACAAAGAGCGAATCTAGTTTAGCCCCTCCAAATATCTTAATTTCCCTACATGTTGACCTCCAAAGTATATCCAAAATTTCACACAAAATGTCTCGTTTTCGATGTTTGCCATTTCTTATATTTGGTTTAGGTTCCGGTTTATTTGAAATTTACGAGATCTATTGTAATGTTATCATATTATGCATGAACGTTTATCGTTTGTCGCTACGATCAGGAACGTCAGACGATTGAACTTCTCCATTCCCTAAGGTAGAATTGTTGTGCAAAAAATCGGTTTTTCGAGAGAACAAATTAAATAGCTGTTTATTCTGTAGTGGGGGCTTTGAATCTTCGAGGGCGTGGCAAAATCGCACTTCTCATTTAGAGTGGGTTTTGGCTACTCATGCACCCACAAATAATATGCTGCCGACTCAACAGGGTTTTCGGCTGAAACACAGGTCATTTCCATTAAATTTATGGAATATCCCCGTGAATGAGTGACAGGAAAGAATTAGGGACAATCCGTATATAAGTTTAAGGAGGACCTTTGTTCGAAACCTCAGATATTGTTTTACATAGCCCCACCTATAGAAAATCCGAGCAGACACAGGACCATGGTGAGTGGGCGAGTTTGATGGAGAGAAGGGAAAATTATGTAGATGAGATATAGAAGGAAAGGGCTCGTATAACACAACACAGCCAGGATGGAAAACGCTTGAGTCGCCATCATAAACTCTGAAATATTATGAATACAGATACAAACCTCCGATAAATGAAGCTAGTTATTCAACTTATTCCTTGACCGAAAAGTATTGCATTATGAAAACGTAACGATTGTACATTTGAGAGATAATAACGTACACGATTCTCAGGAAATATCCGCAAATTGAACATCTCATCCTTAATAAATTATTGACAGTTTATATCACGCACTATATCGCCCACTAATTCCACCTACATATATTTCGGAAAATTCAGTTAATTTGTGAAAAATCTGCGCTTCTGTGAAACATTGGACGTTACGCTATCAAGTATCGCATAAGGGAGGTAACCGCGTTTGTCCATCGCGACGTTGACGCCGGCACATCCGGGCATTCCAGACTAACGTAACGTCACAATCAGCTATCGTAGTAACCATACAGTGTTTGACACACAGTTGGATGTAGCATTGTTTCGATACACAGTCGTAATCATGGGTTGTAATAGCTCTAAAGTCGTTCTAACTCCGGAAGAAATAGTGACCACACGGCGAGAGAGTACAAGTATCTCTAGACCACCAAAAACTCTGAGTTCAAGGCTGGTGAACTTGTTCAGAGCAGACAAGACGTCAATTTCTTCCTGTACCAGATTCAAGTTCTGCCAGAACAACAAAGTTAAACAGCTCACAAAGAAGGAAGGTGACAAAGATGGGTCATTGTTCGCTAGAAACAAGGCCCCTATTGTCACAGAAGATGAAGATGATACTCGTATCATCGAAGATGATCTTGTTATCGATGATAACGTGAGCTGTGACTCTCTAACATCGCAATATTTCGAACAATGGCGGTCCGCCCCATCTTCATATAGGGGACAAAAACGCCAGAGGCCAATGGCGGCCAAGGGACCAAGATCACATCCCGCGAAACCCCAGGATAATGTTGCTGTGATAGAAGATGACCTTGTCATTGATGATAACATAAGCTGGGACTCGATGTCTTCACAGATTGCTGACCTATGTAGGTCCGCTCCGTCTTCACTTGGGGAACCAAAGCGCCAAAGGCCAATGGCTGCCAAGGGAGAAAGAACGGTCATAAAGCAACACAAATTGGACGTGCCTCCCAGACAGACCGTCTCAACTCCTGATCCCCATGTCTCCACACCGGCAATATTTTCCATCTTTCCTTCCTCCAGTCCAACCCTACATGACATTGAGGAAGATGACAGGCGCAACTATCTGGACCGACAATCCAGGTTAGGCTATGAATATATTATTTTATTAAAAGGGACTATATGGAGAAAATGTCGACGGTTTTAATATCCACCACAAAACATCTTTGTGAGGAAATATTGCCATATATTAATCAATTTCAGTCTGGATATTTGGACTGTGGATTTCATTTGCTATGAATTACATAAAAACGACTAATTTTTCGTTTGATTACTTTATGTCAGTTAAGTTTCAACGGATTGTATCGCTATATGTCCTCACAATTATGGGATGCGTTCAACATTGTTGTATTTCATCACCATGCAGGCCCAAGGCTGCCCGAGGAGAACGCCACCCTCCAGATATCCATCAGCAATTCGAGGCCGAGTTATCGCAGATGTCTCTGCCCGGAACAGTGACTGCACTCCTATTGGCGAATCCAAAACGGCACCAAGAGCTGGAATGTTTGAATGCATGGATGGAACGTCGGGTGAAGGACGAAGGATTAAGGTGAGCTTCAAGTATCTGTCCTGAGAGGAAGGACAAGATAGGAAGCAGCTCCCCCACCCCGTCCGGAAGCAGACTGACCAAGGCGCGGTCAGGCACAGGCACAGCGTGGCATGACATGGTATTTCGAAGAACCTGTTCCGTTAGATCAGGAGCTGAGGCAACTACCGGTGTACAGCGTTCAATGTGTACATCAGGTCGGCCTGTTGGGTCTAATGGTAGACAAAAACAGGCTCAATTTACATTAATAACATATGTAGATAAATGCACAATATAAAATTTAATCTTTCTATTTTGCTTCTGCGCAGTGTTCAGACTGAAAAGAAGCTATATTTGATGATAAATTAAACAAAAGCTCAATTTACTGTACTGTAAGTCTAAACTACTGTCTAGATGACATAAGATCAAGAGAGATATAAAGCCTTTTATACATAGTACAGAGCACCGCAACGACCCTTAACAGGTACAAATGAGGGCCGTTAACATCGCCATGAGACGTATAAAGGGTCGACATGATGGCCATTAACATCGCAATGTGAGGTTACGGGTTAAGGGTCGACATGACGGCCCTTAACATCATAATGAACATATCGACATCGTCGACAATTAATATCGCAAAGTCCCAACGTGTTTTTAAATATAGAAGTATGATGAATAAGATTTACTTAGGATTTCCAGACTTCAATCAGTTTGATTGAGAAGCGATTTATCCGAGAAACACAGCTTTCCACGAACTCAACTTTCAGGATATATCTTGTCACAGGGCTAACAACGAGTGAGTCGTATAGTACATAAAAACTACACAAGCGTCTTGATATTCTTAATAATATAATTATATTATAACTTATCCGTGACTGCATGACTGATTGCAATTATTAGCCGAAACATTGTATCTTCGAATATATCCAAAATTCCCTTGTTATCGTGGCAAAAAGCCGCATACTTGTTAAATAGATTGAATTATAACGAGCTGTTCCCGACTGGACTCGGTAGCTCAGTTGGTAGAGCAGTGTTACGGTATCCCCCAAGTCGTGAATCCGATTCTCATCCAAGCCAGGTTTTTTTTGGCAGGGTGCTTCACAATGTAGGGTTATAAATATATTATAATTTATCCCTGAATTTGACTGCAATTATTACTCGAAACATTGTATCTTCGAATATATCCAAAATTAAATTGTGTGAAATGGATTGAATTAGCGAGCTGTTCCCGACTAGACTCGGTAGCGCAGTCGGTAGAGCAGTGGGACGGTGTCCCCTTAGTCGTGAGTTCCATTCTCATCCGAGCCAGTATTTTCTGGCAGGGTGTTTCACAATGTAGGGTTACAATTTTGTTATAATTTATCTCTGAAGATGACTACAATTACTACACAAGCGTCAAATCGTTATTTCTGACGCCGCCAATATAGGAAGTCCGGCTCCATAATCAAAATACTGTATTCGCACTTAAAGCGACCCTGTAATAACATATGTCTGTTTTCCGAAAGCTATTTCCTTTCAAAACAGAACAGTAAGCCATTCATAATAATGATTACTATTGATATTCCTTGAACAATTCCGATGATGCGATATCTTGTGTAGAATTTATATATGGCTTTGATCGTGCTTGCTCATGTGAGCACCATGAAAAAAATCTTGTATTATATTTTGCTCAATCATCCATATGCCCACTCCTCTGTGAGTCCCGAGTTAATTACGCTCTCGATTTGATACCCTTGTCGAGTTATTTTCCATAATTACGTCGAATTAACCCAATCTGACCAGGGCGATTGACTGATTTCACTCGTCCCCTTCCCCATAAATATTTTCTCATCACTCAGATTAGCGGACTGAATCTTACCACACTAAATTTTTGGGGCAATCATCATGTAATGACGAAGTCATTAGTAGTAGTCATACCGTGGTCTATCCATGGTCACTTGAAAGAGAACATTGGGTTGCGATGTTAAGGGCCGTCATGTCGACTCTTAATAACGCATTGCGATGTTAAGGGTCGTTGCGATGTTAAGGGCCGTCATGTCGACACTTAATAACGCATTGCGATGTTAAGGATCGTTGCGATGTTAAGGGCCGTCATGTCGACTCTTAATAACACATTGCGATGTTAAGGGTCGTTGCGATGTTAAGGGCATCTACAGTGCATTTGTCGCCTGACAGTGTACTCAGATAACCACAAATATGGTAAAATGAGAGAACAACTGATTGTATTTAATACGACATTAGTCAAGTGGATCCGATCATGTTTTTTTCGATTATTATAGCTTATATAGGCAGTATCTGTCTTATTTATTATTCCAGGAATATGTAATTAGAAACATACTTTACATTTACAGATCTATTCTCAAATATTAGTATATTAAGATCTCCAAGTTTTCATTTGCCACCCTATTACCCCGGTCCGTCGAGGTTAAAGGCAGATAAAAACATAACTGTAAAAGTAATAATATATCTAGTGTTGAACTTCTTGGCAATACAGCTAATTGTTTAGTTTTTGTTCTATATCATTGTCGGATTATAACAAACGGTTTTATCTTTTGTCTACTCCATTATATTGTAAATATGTATGTCTCCAGTGTCCAATTTATATATAAAAATATATATATATATAAAATATGATACGTGTTGTGTTAATTTATTCATCTTTGCGATGCTAAGATGGAAATGAATCTAGGCGTTGATGTCAAATTAAACAAAAGCCGAATTTAACTGAAATAATTTAATGTAATTTATAGATATATCCTTCAATATTATTATATAAATGAGCATGTATAAGAATTATGTAGATGTACATGAGCAGTGTGACTAACGTCACAGGACCTACGAAGTACAGTAGGCATTAGGACTCGAACACGAACTGAACTCTTGGAAATCCCCACCCCCAGTTGAAATCCTGCCTATATTAAGATGGGCACTGATTTTCATCATAAATCACCAGAACTTTCCATCAAAAATAGGTCAGCTCAGAACTTGTTGGTAACAGTCTCCTAATGCGCCTTCGTTCCAAAATAAATAACGATCACCGATTTAGTTTTACATTTTTTTTTAAGGAAACAGATTGAATAATATAAGTTCACTAGATTTCAAGCTTCACGTGTGAAAATACATCTACATCTCTTTAGTGGTTTTTAGTGCCCTTGTCCAGGATCAAAACAACTTTTTAAATCACATTATTTTCCCAACAATACACCAATTTTTTATATATAATACTATAGTATAGAAAGGTAGCATTTATGTAGTTTACGGTAATTCAACTCGAGACCAACACCTTTTATGCACAAGATAATAATGATTCTATGTGATTTTCCTGAGCATAACCGGTACAAAGACGAATAAATAGCGTCTCTACATCACGTTGTTATTTAGATATATGAGACAACACATTCTGGGTATCGGCAATCTGATGAATGTACTATTCCGGTTTCCTTGTTTCACATTATATTCTATGGCAGTTGATCGTTGATTTTCTTTATGATAACGTTAAACCACCTCAGCTTCGTTGTGCAAACAGCGCTGAATTTTTGAGGGTATATGCAGTAGGGTATTTTTAGCCGGAGTGTAACTGATAGGCCTACTCATTAAATGCGATAAAACGCTGGAGCAAACGGACCACAGTTTTCTTGGCAATGATGACATACATAGTTTGGATGTGAAACAGGATAGCCTA